>APFE030996595.1:108948-190674 GCA_000404065.3 Pinus taeda | reverse complement strand
ACATCACATACAAATCTACAGTTCCAATAGTCCACGAGTTCAGCATTACATACAGAGGAGGGAACCAGTGATCCCCGATATACATAAACAAAGCAGGGACAAAACCAAAACCAAACCCTCGCCACCAGCATACGAGCCACCAGCACAGCACAAACAGAAGACGATAGTCAGAGGCAACATAACCACTTTCAAACAAACAAACAAAAAAAAAAAAAAAATAGGAGAAGGGTAAATAGTTACCAGAGGTTACCTGAGCGGATGAGGGGGTTTTGAACAAACCCCAAACCAGCAGCAGAGCTGAGGGGAAACCGACACCGTAAACCCCAACAAAGACTAGAGGAATCCGAGCCACGACCACAGGGCCACGAAACCCCAGCTGCTCACAAGGAGCGGGATTGTTAGCAGATGAATTGCAGAGAAGAGTAAAATCAGATAAGAGCATTTACCTTTGAAATGACCAGGTTTGTCGTCGGAGAGGTCGGGCCAAGGACCTAACAGTGAAGCCATCAAACCAAGTTAATAGCGAAGCTCCCAGAACCAACAAACAACTAAAACAAAACCCAATTAACAGAGATACATTTAGATTATATCTATAGTGAATATTGCAAACATAGAGGAGCAAGTTATCGCATAACAAAGCCGAGGCACACAACGACGGAGCCTCAAAGTACTAGGAGAGAAGCAGCCACCACAAACGACGGTGGGAAAACATAAAACTGCCCATCAATAGAAACCCAAGACTGTAGGTGGAACCAGCAAGTTGAAGAGGGCTGAGCGCCACCACCATTGCACAGGAAGAGATCCAAACAACGGACAGAGCAGCGGAGCAACCCAACAGAACAGCATAATGACCGGGAATAGACTCCCAACGGTGCCATAGAGCCCAACACGAAGTTCGAAGCCTCGAGAATAGTGGTGGCAATAAAGCCCCATTAAAACCTCACTAAACCCCACAGCTACCTCGCGAGAAAAATTCACGTGGGTCAGCTGCCACGCAGCGTCCACCTCAGCCCAGATTAGTGAGTCATCATGAATTAATAGATAAAAGCAAAAATGTGAGTTAATATATAAGAGCAAATTGAGATTTGTTTGTTCAGAAAAATTAATAGAAAACAAGTTAAAGCAATTTTTTGTGAGAAAGAAACTTGACTAGTGTTTAGATGGTCCACCTTCAAAATGTTTTTGTGTTTATACAATTGAAACCAAATATGTGTGGAAAATTGTTTACATTAATTTGATTGGGCATTGCTCATGACTCATAAATTCCAAATTTAACAATAGATATTAAGACTTAAGAGTACATTGCACATGGTTAAATGGACAAAACATTCACATACCTTGTCCCTTAATGCCTGATTAAGGATACATAGTATACAGACCCAACCTCTGAAGTTAATTTATGGAGATGGAGTAGTCGAATTCCCACTTTATTTAACCATCTTAAACCTATTTTCTAATACCACCATCGTCTTTTGGCCATTAAGGGATTTCCAGCTAATCCGGATTGGATCATTATATTGTTTTTCATCCATCTCGATGATTTTAGAGTGGAAAAAGTGGAGGAATTAGCTCTCAAAACCATTATCACTAACAAGACCTAGTTTGGAAAATTGGGATCTGAAAGCTTCGAGTAGTGTTTTGAGACATCAAACAACATTTTTTGGTGGTAAAAATTTGTCACTTTAGCATCATACCATTTTTTTCCTATTCTACACACATATATCTTTCCAACGGCATAAGAACCGTGTCAATCAGAGTTTGTATGCAAACGTTATGCCACTCAGAAATTGACCTTCCTATTTTCACCAACATGATTTGAGAAGATGCCACATCATCCCCCATTAATCATAGAAAAGGACTAGCCACGTGATTATGATGTATAAGACCCTTGAAGAGTCTATATTGTAACTCTAGTTAAGAGTTAAGGTAGTCAAACCTAACAACTAGTAGGTTATCGAGTTGTGTTATAACTAGGCCACTAGGAAGAAAAGGGGTTCCATACTTTCGAGTGCATTTGTTCCATAGTTGAGAAAAAATAGCTGAGAGGAATAGGAGATAGAGCACACACAGAGGATTTGTGCACTATAATAGCCCACTAGCCACATGCCACACTACTTTGTACTCATGGCCATATTTTCATAAAGAGAGAGAGTTGAGTGACCTCACCTTCCAATTAGGTTTTTCTCCCAAAAGAGTTTCCTATGTCATATCTTGTGTCAAATTCGTATGTGAGCTTTTATTTTGTTGTTCTCTATTTTCTGCATAATTTTAATTCACACGCATGCATTATTAACAATATTCTACATATTCATAAATCTAAAAAGAAAAAAAATTGTAATAGTTTAGAATTTCACATTTTAATATAATTTTATCATATTTGTTGTGACGAATTGTCCAATGAAATATCCACAATAGTTTACAGGTCATATTGGTATCAGAGCAAGTTTTTTTGGGTGTATTGTGGATATTTGTAGGGGATTTAGATCTGTTGGGCCAAAAGTAATAAAACCCTAATCATGGGTGACGAATCTGTGAATAACCCTCGTGATCCTACAGAGGAAAGGTTTTCGCGGCTAGAACAACAAGTCACTAATATAAATCATAATGTAAATCTCCTCATGATGGCCCTAAGTAATAAGCTTGGGATATTTGGAGAAAATAGGAGTTTTAATGCAGAGGACAAATCAGAAGGGGGATCATGAGATTGGGAAGATACGGAGAACCATCCAAAAAAGAACCCGAAAAAGATCAACCCAATTTGAGTGCCATGAATCTATCATAACCCTTGTTTAAAATGGAAGTAAATGTTGATATTAAGTCATACCACAACAAGATCGACGCTCTGAAGCTAAGTCACTGATTGCAGCAACTGGAAGTGTATTTCAGTTTCCATCAAATTGAGGAATAACAAAATATTTCATTTGTGTGACTGAAATTAGAGGGCCATGCCCTAACTTGGTGGGAAAGCCACATAGAGACCCTGAGGTTGGAGGGAAAGCCTCTAGAGACTATGTGGTAGGACATCAAAATCCTCATTAAGTTGCAGCTTTACCCTACTGGGTATGTAGAGCACAAGTGGATCTGATGGCACTACTTCAGGCAAAAGTCAGGGAAAAGCATGCAGGAGTACACCATAGAGTTTAGAAAGATGGTCATAATGTTAGGTATCTCCCCAAATAAATCATATGTATTTATCAAGTATTTGGGGGGTCTACACAGCGATCTGAGGGATCAAGTGATGTTGTTTAAGCCTAAATCAATGGACAAGGCTTATGTATAAGCACAATACCTCGAGAACATAGGCCTGAAGAAAGTGCAAACAAGTGGATCGAAGCAGAAGGAACAACAGGATGCTTCTAAGGAGGGTAATAAGAAGCAGAAAGGGGGGAAAGATAAAAAGATCGCAGACACAACACACCAGTCCAAAGATCCTAGAAACCACTGCAACCACTACAACATTGACAGATATACAGAGGAGATGGTTGGAAGTTGCATCCAGAGCTTAACCCAAAGAACAAAAAGAAAGACAATAAGAAGAAGAATCCCATAGCCATTGATTCAAGCAACTAAGTTGAAAGCAGCTCAAACGTGGATGAGAAGATCATTTTCTCATCAGTGCAGAAGGAGGTGAATCTATGTAGCCTTAAACAACATGAAGAGAAAGAAATGACCAAACCCTTCCATATAAAGGTACAGGTCAAGAAGACAAAGATTGATGTTTTGTTTGACTTAGGATCGTAGGTGAATCTCATTGCAGCAGAGCTGCTCAAGAAATTGGTATTGGAAGTTCGTGATCATCCAAGGACATATCCACTAGGATGGGTAAATAAGGATGTAGATTTGAAGGTAACAAAACAACGCAAAATTATATTTGCCATCAATGTTGATTTTATTGATGAAGTAGAGCTAAATGTGGTTCCCCTTGATGTATGTGGAGTTATGTTTGGGAGTCCCTACATGTACATGCAAGATACAATATTCATGTGAAGAGAAAACCAGTATCAGCTTGTCAAGGATAGAAAATCATTCACCATTAATGTGCATAAATGCAAGTAAAAATTTTTGCTAGTAAGTGCCAACCAAACCAAGAAATTGATCAATTCCAGCAATAAATGTGCTTTTCTTTTTAAGAGAAAATCATCTTGTAGAAGAGTCAGTGAGAGGCAAGGCTTCCTTGGAGGGGTGTACTAAGAAACAAAAACAACAAATGGAAGATTTGCTACATGCATACAAGGATGTGTTACAAGAGCCTAAAGGGAAACCACCTAAGAGGTAAGTGAAGCATGAGATCCAATTATTACAAGATTACTCATTACCAAACATTGGGTTGTACATGCAGTTTGTTATAAAAGCAAGTGAGGTGAAGAAACAATGGCAGCAAGTACTAGAAGAGGGTGTCATTCGAATGAATACAACACCATGTAGGTCACCCATTATCATTGTGCCAAATAAGGATGGGACTTGGAAGGTGTGTATAGATTAAAAGATATTAAACAAAATCATGCTCAAGAACAGGTACCCCCTACCCAAGATAGATGATTTGTTGGATCAGTTGCATCAAGCTAAATACTTCACCAAGATGGACTTAAATTTTGGATATCACCAGGTTCAAGTCAGAGAAGAAGATACCTGGAAGACTGTCTTCAAAACAAGGGAATTTTTGTCTAAGTGGTTAGTCATGGAATTTGGCCTATGCAATACACTAGCTACATTTATGAGATTAATGAATGAATTACTATGCCCTTTTATATATTCATTTGTTATTGTCTATTTGGATGATAAATATGTATGCAGTGCTACTTGGGAGGAGCACATCTCAAATTTGAAACAGGCATTGGAGACATTGAAGAAGCACCATGCTAGAAAATATCAAGAAGTGTGATTTTGCACAACATTATTTTGTCTATCTAGGGTATGTGATAGGTGAAGGAGAAATGAAGATAGATACTGCCAATATGGAGACCATAATGAAATGGTTGGTGCCTACTAATGTTTCTAAGGTCTGGATTTTCATTGGGGTAGCACAGTACCTGAGGAAAATCATAACCTCGTTTTCAATGGTAGCATCTCTGCTCCACGCCATAACAACATGTGGTAAGAGTTTCCAGTGGGGAAAAGGTCAACAAAGTGAATTTGAGGAGCTAAAGAAGAAGATTAATCAAGCACCAGTTTTGGCATTACCAAACTTGTAGCAACCCTTTAAAGTGGAGACAAGTGCAAGTGGGTATGTTATAGGAGTGGTCTTGATGCAGGGAGGAAGGCCTGCATGCTACCATTTTGAAGTATTTAATGGGGTAGTTCTTAACTACCCTACCTATGACAAGGAGCTCTATGCCCTAGTTCAAGATGTGAAGAAGTGGAAGCACTATCTAATGGGAAAGGAGATAGTAATCCACACAGATCACCAGCTATTATAATACCTGTAGGCCCAGAGTAAGCTACACTAGACCATATATTACAAGTGGATGGGGTTTGCACAACAATTTCAATTAGTGATCAAGTATAAGAAGGTAAGCACGAACAAGTTGGTTGGCATGCTCTCAAGGCTACCCACATGAAAGATCGCAGCTTTGGGGGCTCTTATGCACATGGATCCATTCGCCCATGATGCATATAGAGAGGCATATTCAAAGGATGAGGACTTCAAGGAGGTTTTTGAGAAATTACAAAGTCAAAGTCATGTGCACAATCACAACGTAACTGTTGATTACCATCTCCAAGATGGGTTACTCTACAAGATGGATAGGTTATGTATTCATAAAGGTGATGGATTGCAACTGATTAGAGAGGCTCACACTTCCAAGGTTGCAAGGAACTTCGGTGTAGGGAAAATTGTGGCGAACTTTCACAGGTATGTGTATTAGCCCAAGATGCAAGAGAAGGTAGCTTGGTTCATAAGAGGATGCATGTTTTGTTGTACCAATAAGCCTAGCAATAGGAAACAATGCCTATATCATCCCTTACATGTACCCACTTGTCTTTGGGAAATAATTTCCATGGAATTTATGGGAGGTTTACCAAAAAACAGGAAGGGAGATGACTACCTATTCATGGTAGTTGATAAGTTCAGAAAAATGCGTGTTCTCATGCCTTGTAAGAAGACCATCATTTGAAAAGAAGCAACAAACTTTTTCTTTGGACAAGTCTAGGTGCACTTTGGGATACCAAGGAACATTGTTTCGGACAAGGACACAAGATTTATCATTGTATTCTACATTACATTATGGGAGAAGATGGACACAAAGTTGAAGAGATCTACAACATTCCATCCACAGTCAGATGAGTTGACAGAAGAAGTCAATAGGATATAACCAGAAGCATCCAAAGACCTGGGATGAAAATCTGGTATATATACAACATTCTTACAACACAACAATCAACCCTTCTACATGAAAGTCCCCATTTGAAACTTGTTTTGGATATTTACTACTTTCACCTTTGGAAATTATGTATGGGTAACAAGGAGGAGTGAGGGGAGATCTTGTAGAACACACCTTGAGGGCTGAAAATTTTATAGAATAGATTAAGTAGATCCATATACAGGTATAAGAGACACTGCAAAAGTCACAGGGGGATTATAAGGCGAGGCATGATCAACATAGAACAGAGAAATCGTTTAATATGGAAGATAGAGTATGGCTATAGTTGAACAATGAGAGGCTACAGAGACCTAGTAAGAAAATCAAGGCTTTGTGGTATGGTCCCTTTGAGATACTCTAGAAGGTGGGTGGTAATGCCTATCGACTCAATTTTCCACCACATATGCACATTTACTCAGTTATTAATGTAGAGAATCTCAAACTCTAAGAGTCTTTCATGCTAGATCGGGAAGAGGAACATGTCCTACCTTTTGTGGAGGATTTGGCACCAGATACTCAAGAAGAGTTGAAAAAAGATACTATTTTGCAAAAGAGGTGTAGAAATACAAGATAGGGGCAACATGACCTTTGGTAGATTGGGTTTAAAGGACAACTTACTGGCAAATCTAAATGTTACACCAGAGAGATGGTAGGGTCTGGATGTGAGACCAGATCCATACTTGTTTGGAATCGAGAATGAATCCGAAGTATGGGGATCCGAGGAATGTGCCAAGATAGCATTTTTGTGTACACCCGGATATCCCCTAAAATTTGGTATAATGGAGAATTACCAAAAAAACATGTCAGGGTTGGCCTTGTGGGCGCACTAGTGTGAAATGAGGTGGTGGGCCACATGGGAACCATGCTAGACCATAGGTGACTTGGCATAACCACGTGGCTGCCACGTGGAAGTGTCCAGCTAATGTGGGAAGAGTTCATTGGCCATACTTAAAAGGGTCATAACTTCCAATTCAAGGGTCGTGTTGAGATAGACTTGATATTACTGGATACTCTTGAAGATTTGAATGCAACGGTGACTTTTATTTTTAGTTTCGATGAGGTTGGAAAAAATATATTTTTTGCAAAACCATCTTAACAAGACCATGAGAGTCGGGTTCATTCATAAGTAACACCCTCCAAAACTCGAGAATAAGCCAAGGGGGTGGGATGTACTATTATAAAGTGGTATCAGAGCTAAGGTTCAACACTTGACCGGAAGAGGCTCATACATACACATAATATAAACATTTAATCTACTAGTTTCATTACTATATACAAATATGTGTTGATTTTAGGTTACACCTAATATAGTTGTGTTGTAGTGGCGACAACCTCCCTCTAAAATTTTTCCTATGCTTCGATTTTGGAGCCTTCCTTCCTATCCATAGGAGCTAATATTGCATTGATTCAGGTATTCATGCTTCGATTGAGACTTATCTTTTTCATTTGTGCTTATGTTGGCTTGTTTCCACACTTAATTGATCTTTATAACTCACAACTTGATCTCACGACTTGGTCTCACAGAAGTTATGGGCTTGCCTCTAGAAACTGCACAACCCTTGAGGGCAAGCAACCTTTATGATGGGAATTGCGCAGTTTAGACTAGCAGTCATCCTTGAGTTCATAAACTGTGTAGTCATGGAAGGTAGCCCAGTATTGAGCCCAAAAATTGCGTAATCCCTCACTAATCTCAGAAACTGCGCAGTACATTAAGACGGAAAGCTGCCTAGTTCCTTAGAATTGCGTAGCCTTTCCCTGGTAGTGTGCATGGCAAGTTTCCCCGAAGAAAAAAAAAATCCCTAAAAAATAGAAACCTATTTTTAGTATCCCGAAGGAGGCACTTTCACTATTTTTAGAAACTTCCACCAAGTGTCACTTTTTCCTTGATTTTAGGCATGCGCGTCATAAACCCTAATTCCTAAAAAATAGAAACCTATTTTTAGTATCCCGAAGGAGGCACTTTCACTATTTTTAGAAACTTCCACCAAGTGTCACTTTTTCCTTGATTTTAGGCATGCGCATCATAAACCCTAATTTGCCCAAATCTATTTAATCGACACCTCTAGAGCTCATTTGCACATTCGATCTTGGAGCTCTAGCATTCCTGAGGAGATCAAGGAACCTTCAGTGCGATTGTCGTTGCTTTTTCGGGTGAGTTTCGTTTTTGTCGTATTTTTCCACTTTTTCTATCGATTTTTGTCTTTTTGCTTGTGTGAGAGTTGTTTTACTTATTTCTCTTCATGGTTGCTAGCGTTTAAAATCATTTTAACTTGTAGAAGTGTTGTTTTAAGTTTTCGTTTTCCTTTCACAAGTGTCGCATTGGTTTTCCTATTTTTACATCGGTAGTCGCCGTTGTGGTGACTCTCCTCACATGATTTTCCTTTTGTTTGATTAGTTGTTGCACTTGATATACATTGATATACTCATTCTTAGTCAGTTTTGCACTCAATCTCTCATCTTCACTCACTTCTGCTCATTTTTCACACTTCCATCGAGCAAATATGCACTTGATTTAGCAATATCTTTCCTTGTCCAACTAGGAACTGCGCAATCCTAAGGCTCAAGCCACAAGCTTGGCCTCTGGAACTACACAGTACAGGCTAGCCCAACTGCACATTATGCAGTTCCAAGGCTTAGCCTGTCACCTTGGCCACTGAGATGATCACGCATCACCTACATTTGTTAAAGAAAGGGTGATAGTGGAAGACACCAAGAAGCATCCAAATGCCATTGTCGAAGCCAACTTGGCCTTTTCAGGAGCAACAAGATCTAACATTTAGTATTTGATGGTCGAGAATGGGCAATTGGCACAGAACTTGTAGGTTTCCAGGCAAGAGGCAGAACAACTCCACGCAGCAACACAAAGTGTAGTTTCTGCACAAATTTACTTAGAGGAGATGAGAGCAATGATACTTGTTGGAGTATCAACACTTGGAGAAACAATGCAGAATATCTATGAGGGGTTTGTGACTGTACATAAAGAAGTTGTCTGTTTGCATGGCCTACAACAACAGAGCAAAGGTTTTGTTAAAAATCTCAAGAATATACAATTTGCCTTCACTTATGTGCAAGAATGGAAAATGCGATACAAAGGGACATTTCTTGACTTAGTGAAGAAAACGAAGCCACATCAGAGCCAGAGAAAGTGAGAGTTCGGATATTGATGCAAAACAGTAAGAAACTCACCTCTTTTATTGGTAGCATTGAGGCCTCATATGTACGTTTGTTCAATAATTTGGATGTCTTGGTAAAACCACACAAGATCCCATTAGTCGGTTCACTCACCAAAGCCAAAACCATGAACCAAGTCCAATAGGAGATCAAAGAGTACTTAGAGTAGCTGAGACAGATCACCACCAAGGAATATTTGGAGCTGAACAGACAGAACATGCAAAACTAAATCGGTGGTCATGCAAAAATTAGAACAATGTTGCTCGTGATTTAGAACAAACTTGAAACTAATTCCAAGACATTGTACCTGGATGCCATGGAGGCTAGAGTCTGCTTCCAGCCAAACACCATCACGCAGTTTGGGGATACCATCACTCAGTACCGAGCTTGGCACCAATATGTGACCAAGAAGCATCAAGTGGAAGTTTTTGAGCTAGAGTTTTCCCAAACTCAAGCATCATAGTGTTGTATCTTGTTAGGTTGTCAAGTTGTCTCTACCCTATTTTGTCTTATATGGGTACAAGTGTAAAATGTATTATTATTTGTAGTGATGTTGTAAATGAAATTCCAAGTGTCAATATTGTTATATGAAGAGTCATGATGTAATGTAATGAGTCATTTTGTAAAGAATTGAAGAGTCATGAGGGTAGTCCAAAGGTCACAAAGGGGAGTTGAAGGGTCACCCCCTCTTGTTATAAATAGTACCTAAAAACTCATGCAATAGACTTTTGAGAGCCAGGATTTTGGCTAGGCTTGGGCTTAGAAGGAGGTTGGGAGTATTGTGAAGAGCCTTGGCTTCTTCCTAGCGTAGAGCGAGTATACTTCTTTGTAGGATCAAATATTCTTGACTTTAATGTTCAACTATTAGGTCTAGTGGTCCGTTAATGGTGTATGTATGACTGGAACTTCACTTATAATAAAATCAGATCCGACACGCTTTCATGCACATGTTGTGAATATAGTAAGACTATTCTTGTTTCATTTGCAGTGTTTTTTTATTTGACTTACGCTTATTGTTATGAACTATTTCATTTGAATTTGTATGAATCTTGTGGAATGCATGTTGTTGTATTAATTCATCACTTTAACTTGTGGATTATCCCGCATCTTAGCTTGTGATGTCATTACGCTTGTGTGTTCCTTTCAATCTGCGTACTATTACAGGCTTCCAAGGGGTGCACTTCCTTTTCCCTTCGTGTGTTGGAACCTTCATGCATCGCCCTTGACTTTTCTACACGGTCACACACTTGATCTCACCCAAAGTTACCATACTTCACTCTATTTGTTTTCACAATTAAGGCATAACATTACCAAGCACTGCTGAGACTCCTACTCCAAACGGTGTGAGGTCTAGTTCAGACTTCATATCGAGGAGATCCCCTAAATGTTGGTGGGTCCAGCACCATCAATAAATTGTTAACTTGACAGGTTACTAATAGATTATTTTATCTTTTAGCATGCATACTAACATGGGATTTGATTCTCGGATCCGGGTGATTGTTTTGCCTTAAATGGCATTCATGCATAGTTAATTCGCATGGTGCCACCACCTGCTCTGCAGCATGGAGCCCCAGACTCAGAACGGAGGCGGGAGGAATGTTTTAATGGGTATGGGACGGTGCAGGACAACGCCATTAATGGCGGCCGAAGCCCAACGCAGTCTGCGGAGCATTATTTACAGGCAGGTACTCAGTGATTTTTCCATTATGCATTTGCTCGAGGATTACTCTGTTCGGTTCGTTCTGCGATTTGTGGGTGAGGCTGAGAGGGAGTCCCGCCTCAGAGGGGAAATTCGAGCTGGTTCTGGCTCGAATTGGCAGCCCTTCCACTCGTCCTGCGTTCTCCGCTCCGGAATTCCTTCGACGGCTTGGGGTAAGTGCTCCATTCGCTGTCATTTCAGTTATACAGGCTCTGTCTCTCGGTTTCGTGTTTCCATTGTGTTCTGTTCTATTTCTCGTTTCGATTCGGGGACCTCGGTTGCTCTGAGGCACAATTCCGGCCTCCGCACTGTTTCGGTTAAGGTTACAGTCATTATCTGCACCATGAAGCGACCTGGGAAACGTTCTCGCTCCGGGGAAAGACCTGGCAGTAGTAAACGACCCTCTGCTCGCCCTCAATCCACTCCACTGCTCACCACCATTAACCTCACTTCTTCCCTTGAGGATCCTCCTGCCAGTAACCCCACTCGCCATCTGATTCCCAACAGTGCATTCCAATCCACCCATTTTAAATTTCAAAGCAATCTAAACCGCCCTCTGATATCAGCCCAGATAACCATCCTAATGACAGAGGAAATCAACCAGGTGCCTCCCATCTCATGCATTGACCCCAATTCTTCCCATAGCAGTGAGCGTTCCTCTGCCCAAATTGCCATGGCCGCCAAGAGGGAAGCTGAACCAGTGATTCAGGTTGACTCGCCCTCCGTAATTCCTCCCTTGAGTGACTGCATCAACCTGATTTTGGATCCCGATGCTGGCACCACCGACAAAACCTAGGAGGGCAACGTGTTGAATGAAAAATACGGGCTCAGCCACGACGACGCATGTCAGCAGGCCGAGGAGACACAGGGGGAAGAGGACAAATGAACATGTGGTTCCTGAGTTTGCTCTTTTTGGTTTTTGGGATGCTGCTTCGGAAGCATGGCCCAGTTTTGAGCTCCTACTTGTCGCGGCGTATGTTACTGTCTTGGTCCAGGGTTACTAGTTCTGGTCATATGCTTAGTTTCAGTACTCTCGCTCTCAGTATCTTTGTAATGCCAATGTATTTGGCTGTTTGTTCTGTTAATATGGTTGTCAGTTTTGATGAGATTCCCCAGCTCTTCTGTAATGGGGAAATTTTGTAAAATATCTGAAATGCAGGCTCCTGCAGCTGCCCCCTCTTGTAATTTTATTACGTTTACCAGTTAATAGAAATAGCATAGCTTTTACCGAGAAAAAAAAAACATGGGATTTGATGTTTCAACTAGTTTCACATCAACATGCTTATTACAAATATGCCAAATTGATGGGTAAATATATCTATTTTTATTTTTATTCGACTAACAATTATGTGTGTGTGACAACACATAAGAAGATACCAAGGAACTATAGGAAAATCTAGGAATGAACAACAACATGGTGCAATATAGCATTAATAGATCCCAATATGGTCAAGAGGAAGACTTAGTTGGGAAAGGGGAGAGGAAGACTCTCTTGATTAGATGAACACCCTTAGAAACTTAAGATTTGAGTTGAGGAGCTGCAAATTTAGACAAAGAGAAGATTGTTAGAGCATAAGAAATGCAAGCAGAGGTAAATGCAATAATATCACGGAGCCTATAAAACCTGCAAAGGTAGAAACAAGAAGAGCTTAGTGCCAAATATCTAGGTAGGCACAAGTCCAAACCTAGCATGTTTAGTCAATTTATTGTTCTTAAATTGCAAGCATAAATGATCAATCAGGACAGGTAAACTGACCAAGTACAAGTGCACTATATGTGCTAGAAGTTGCTTATATCATTAAGATGTTTATGTTATGGTTAATGTCTAAATCTAGAATTAGTATGGAGTTGATGTTACTGTCTATATTAGAGTATTATCTTTGAGATTTGTTAATTGGTTATTCTAAAATTAATTCTAAGTGAATTGAACTTTGTGGGATGGTTGAATAATGATCCTAACTCTACTATGTTAAACTGTTTTTTATTGTGTTTGGATTTTTATGTTGCAGCTAAACTAGGCTAACTATGAAAGCATGTGAGGGAGATTCTATTTTATCAAATTGGAAAATAAAAGATGCTTGAATTCAGATGCTAAGAAAACACTCTCACTCTTAACTATTACAAATTCATTCAATGCAAAAGTAAAGCAAGAACGAGATTACTAAGCTATGAAATAGTGAAACTATGAAACGAAATGACTAAATTATACTAGGTAGAAAGCAAACAAAATGATTGAGTTATGCTAGGTATAAAGCAAATGAAGTCACTGATGCACATATCAATTTAATAGCAAACTCCATTGGATTGCATCCAAAAATATAAAATAGAGCATCCACAAATTAATTCTAAGAAACAAAAGAAAATCTACTTGCAGTGAGTCAAAGACTTGATCTGCACGCATGGGCCTTCCACGAGGCAGTTAGTAGCTTTAATCAACGCAACATAAAATGTATGAACCAAGATCTATTAATCAAAAAATAGTTTCAACATGATGCTTTCAAATTTACATACGATGGTGCGCACCAAAACATAGAGCGGTCATTGTTCTTATAGAGTTTTTTAATTAACAACATGAGAAATTCAAGCCTAAGTATCTTTGCTACAATACTTATCAAACCAAATCATATCACATATTCATCAATTTGCTATTTGAAAAAGCAAATCGATAATATCTCTTGAAACTCAGACTCTGTTCCGACACATTATCTTGCGGTTGACTGTCATGGTAGACTATGTTGAAGTGTGATTATATTTATGGATTGGTTTGAGTAAACATGAAGAAATCCATGAGAGGATCATTCTCTATCTACCCATATACTCCTCTGTTGAGCTGGCGCACTCGAACCTTGTCGATAATAGAAGTAGTTATGGATTTGTGGATTAGCTGCAGAATCAGGTCAATTCTGTAGCTAATGCAAACTTTAATAAAACAATAAGGCGTATGGACAAAATATGAAAAATAGGACATATGTGTGCTTATCTTAACAAAACCTTATATTTATTGCAATTATTTGGATGATAGCAATAGGAAAAAGGAGCAAATATGGGCAAAAAGAGTGTCAAGGTAAAGCAATTCTTCGACTCTACATTCTCCCACACTGGAGGTTTTGTATGTCCTCATACAACACAACATTTTCATTCTCTTGTACATTCTTGATATCACATCTAGGATTCACTTTCTTCTTCTTTCTGGCAGCCACTGCCATTCTTGGTTTCTTCATGAGGATCTTATACTTTAGGTTGATGATTTCTATTTGCATTGCCCTATTTTCTTTCTTCAACCTCTTGTTCTTTTTGTACCATAGACTTAAGTGAAGAATAAGGTTGTCACTCTTGGCAATTTGAATTCCATTATGTGCCTTCAATGTTTGATTTTCATTTTTGAGGTATTTTTTTAATGTCTCCAGCTCAAAGATTTCTTGCTTCAAAACATTAGATGTTGAAGGTTATTATGGCTCATTAAAATGGTTACTTCCTTCTCCTGGACTTTGGATTGATCCTTTGGTTGATGCTTCCTTCCTCTCTAATGATTCTATGTAATCATAAATTTCTTACTGAACAGGATCAATGCCTAGACTTTGTACTTGACTTCTTGGAGGTGAACTGAAGGGAGGCGGTGACAGTCTTAGTGATTCTCTTGGAGATTCCTCAAGATCTTCAGTTTTCTATTTCGACTCAAGATCGATATATTATGCAACTCCTAACACTACTTTTTGTACTGTGTTCAATCTGGTACTTCTTCTTAAACCTGTGGTTGGCAATCCCTAAGTTTTCTTCTTTTTAGCTTTTGGATTTTTCTTTCTGAGGAAGGATCTTGGTTTGGGTAAAACCTTTGTTTTGTTGTCGGATTTCTTTCTTCTAAAATTCCTTTTTTTTTATTTCCTGCAAAATATCTACAATGGGTAGTTCATCCTCTGATAATTCTTATTGGGACTGGGGTTCCTGTTCTATTATTGTTTCCATTTTTCTCTTTCTTCCCCTTAGGGTTCTACTACCATTTGGTCGTTCATGGGTTTTCTCTTCAAAATGATTTCTTACTAGAAAATTTTCCCAATTGTCACCTATGCTTTGAAGATGAAACCCCAATCAAGATTTTTATCAATCCATGATGGTACATTGTATTGTTTATTGACTGGATTTTCTTTTGAACATTCATTGACATTTTCTTAGGGCTATGCAAGAGAAGGTAAATGTTGCTTTCTTTTGTTCCAGTTTATTAGAATCTACCCTTGTCTAGTTTTCTCAAAAGTCAAAAAAGGGAGGAACAAAGAGGAATTTTGTCCATCCCGTAACACTTCCTCTCTTTGTTTTCCTGGCATAAAGTTTTGCAACACAGGAGTTCAGACTCCTTATCTTTTTTAGGAAATATAATACAACACCCGATTATGTTAAAAATATATATTATATTATTAATTTAGATATTAAATTAATAATTATTAATCTAGGATATTTAATTTTTAATGGAGACATTTAGAATTAGTATATTGTTGTAAAAGATATGACTCTACAAATGTGTCGTATCTTAGGCTCTATTTCGAGAGAATTGTTAGTAAGATTGTTTGAATAGCTTTTATTGTAAGTGGACACTTGTTAGTGCATAAGTGATCACTAATTAGAGGTAGTTAGGACATTGAGCTTATAAATAGCTCATTGCAAGAGTGTTTTGTTGTTCGGGTGTAAACTCTTGCAAAATTCCAGATATAATTTCTTTTTTTTTCTTCTGATTAATAAAATTACGTGTCTGAGGACACTTCTGCCATTATTGTGGTATCAGGGCTCCAATAATGCTACAACTGATGTGAGGAGGAGATTCTAGCTCTACAAGTTCTTGGAAAACTCCATTGAATTGATCAACAAATGATTGGTATGGAAATTGCCCAGTTTTTTTGTTTAAAAGGAAAAGAATTTTTATTATTGATTTTAGATTTTTAAATCCTAAAATCATTTTTTATTATTATAAAAAAAATTGCCTTTGTATCTTGAACTTCTATAATCTGCTCCGCTTCAATATGATGTTTGGCCATGATAAGCACATCCTCGCTGGTAGATAGTGGGCCAATTACTTCCAGATCGCTCTAATTACAAAAGGAAATTTCTAGAATACGGTCATTACCCACGAAAACGCCGAAGATTCTTGGCACGAAAACGCTGAATATTTAGACCTTCTGAAGCATGATACCCATGATTTCCTTGGTACAAAAGTGCTGGAGAGCCCTCATAGCTGTTGTAGTCATTTCTAATGGACGCATGCTGAGCAATAACAATTCGAGCAAAGGTACATGAAATTTTCTTTAAAAGGTTAAAGGCGCATTCTTCAGAGTTGTCTAGTGACATCAGGGATTTGAAAGATATCAGAAACAGAAAACCCCTGAAACCCTTCAGTTATGCGGTGCAGCACAAATAGGGATGAAAAGTATCGTGAATGGGGTTGGAAATCTTAGCAGCTGAGGTTTCACAGGCTTCTGCCATTAACTTGCACATCGAATTCAGCACCTCAAACTAATCAAATTCAACAACACATCTCAAAGATTCTTCCTGGAATATTCAAGCGCACCCCTTGGAGATTGTTCCGGTTGAGGGCCAACCTTATCTTAGTCGAATCTCGGAGGTCATCTTCAAGGTTCTTTCCTGTTTGTAATTTATTTCCTAATCTAATTTCAGAGCTCACAGGGATTTACTTCCTTTCGATTTGTGAGCCCCTCACTAATCGCTCCACATCTTGTCTTAAATTTATTTCCACTCGGCCCCCACACTAGCACAGAACATTTATGGCAAATGAGCCACATAGCAATTTTTCATTATTCTTCACATCTCTTTGTTGCTCAAAATATTTGCTGGTTTCCCTTTTATGACAGGAGGCTCTGTTGGGATGATTGTAATGACATCTTCCATAAACCGGAGGGCACTAGCTGAGACACATTTCTACTTTGTTATGCCCAGCCAGCCAGTGTGAGCCAGCCAACAACCAGCGTGAAGGACAAGTAAAAAAATATCCAGCTTCTGACAATGTTTGTTTTTAAGTAAGTTTAGAGTTGAATCGGAGAAGTGAAAAAGCCTTTTCTGGAGAGATAAGGATTATTTTTTTGTAAATTTTTGGAGAGATAAGGCACATTTTATTTTGGAGAGATATGGCGAGTTTTTGTATTTTTGGAATTTATTGTTTGTAATTTTTTTTTAGAGTAATAAGGGGATATTATCTGTAATTGTTATTTGGAGAGATAAGTGTGATATTGTAGCTCAAAGTAAAAGTAATTTTACTTTGAAGGGGGGTAATTTTTTTTACCAGGATTTGCAAGAGCATCATTGTAAAAATCAAATTTTGAAAGTTACCTTGTAAATATTTGAGAAATTGACTAGAGCCAAGTGCAAAGCTCAGTCATTTTTCTCTTGTTTCAACAACTATACGAGGGTCAAGGCCAAGCCCCGATAGATCATTTTTTGCATAGTGTGTTGCTTGTTGTGTTGCTCATCTTGATATTTTTTTTCTAAGCCTGATTCTTGGTGCGAAGCTTCAACACTACAATGTCAAAGTTGATTAATTTGTTTTCTGATTCCGACAAAGTTGAAGGTACAAAATCTTATAAAACATGGCAATGCCTCATCGAAAGCACTCTCATTTATAATGAATTGTGGCAGGGTATATGTGATGGTGATATTAAGCCAAATAAACCCACAGATGGAGCTGCACTAGCAAAATGGGAAGTTAAGAATTCCAAAGCATTAGCTCTCATAAAATCTTCTGTTAATGATGAAATGTATGTCCATATAGAAAATGCTACATATGCATGGTCTGCTTTGAGAACTTTTAAAGAATTCTTTGATACTCAGCGTGAATCAAAGAAAGTTGATCTACAATTAAAATTATTGCAACAAAAATTGACTGAAGGAGGTGATGTTCTTGAATATATCTCCAGACTTAAGAATATTAAGCAGGAAATCATTAATGTTGGTTTTCCATCAATAGATGATAGTTTTATGGTCACAATTTTAATTGCTGGACTTCCTTCTTCTTACACACATTTTTTGGAGACTTTGTAATTAACTGGTAAGTTAGAGAAACTAAAGTTTGATGAGCTTTGTGAAATGTTGACCCAACATGATAAAACCTTTGGGAAGAAAAAGAAAGTTGGTGAAGATGTCTTTTTCACAGAGGCCAACACTAGTAAATCATTGACTGACAGTTCTAGAAACAGAGGCAGAGGGAATTTCAATCAGAATCAAGCAGCACATAATGTACAAAGTCGAGGTCGAAGCCAAAGCAGAGGAAACAACTTTAACAGTGGCAACAGTTAAGGCATGAGTAATTTTCAAGGCAGAGAAAACAATCAAGGAAGAGGTTATTTTCAAGGAAGAGGAAATAATATTCAAGTTAGAGGACAACCTCAAAACAGAAGTCAAAGCAGAGGTAGAGGACAATCTCCAGGAAGAGGAAGAGACTTAAGTCAAATTGTGTGTCGAAGATGTAACAAAGTTGGACATTATGCTAAAGATTGTCGAACCTCTCTTAATAAAATTCCCAAGTTTCATCAGCACTCAGCACAATTTGCAAATGATCAAGATGATGATAACTCAGAATATGTTTTTACTTCTTCGTCGACATTACAACTTTCATCTCATCTTAGAAGTGATTATGAAGATGCTTGGATCTTGGATTCAGGGGCAACTTAGCACATGACTTGTCGACGTGATTTTTTTTGGCATTTTCAAGATTGCCAACTTAATTCCATTTTTCTTGTAGATGATACAAAACATACTCCTTATGGAAAAGGAACAGTTAAATTTTTTATCCCTGGCATTGGAGAAAAAATGATTTCAAATGTATAGTATGTACCAACCTTTAAGAAAAATTTATTATCTTTAGTCACGATTCAACAAGCAGGACATCAGGTAATTATGGAAGATGGCCTAGTTAAGATTAATTCAGTCAAACAGAGCTTGAAAACTGTGATGACAAGTTATGAAGATGGAAAATTGTTAAAGATGAAAGGGACGGTTATTCCAAGGCATTCTGATTTTGTAGGGGCAGTGACTACAAGAATTTCACCTATAAGATTATGGCATGTAAGATATGGACATTTAAATTTTGATAGCCTTTCTCAATTGCAAAAACGAGGGATAGTTAAAGGACTTCCAACTTTCAAAAAGGAAAATGCAAAATGTGAAGGTTTCATTTATGGAAAACAAAGTCAAGAAAGCTTTCCAACAAGTTCATGGCGCGCAAACAGGCTGCTACAACTAGTTCACAGTGATGTTTGTGGACCACTACAGACTTCATTTGGTGGTTGCAAATATTTATTACTATTCATTGATGATTTCAGTAGAATGACTTGGGTTTATTTCTTAAATCAAAAGTCAGAAGCATTTGAAAAGTTTAAAATTTTTCGCCAACTTGTTGAAAATGAAGTCAAAGAAAAGATAGGTACTCTCAAGACAGATAATGGGGGAGAATTCACTTCAAATGAATTCAAAACTTATTGCAATGATAATGGCATAAGAAGACATCTTAAAAATGTTTACACTCCACAACAAAATGGAGTAGTAGAAAGAATGAATCACACGTTGTTAGGAATAGAGAGATCTATGTTAACTTTCAAAAGGTTAAGTCCAACATATTGGCAGAAACAATTCATACAACTGTCTACTTATGAAACAGATCTCCAACTTCTTCTTTAGATGGAATCACACCTTATGAAGCTTGGTTTGGTTTCAAACCTTGAGTTAAACATCTTAGAGTTTTTGGATCAATATGTTATGCCTTAGTTCTGAAAGATAAACGAACTAAGCTTGACTCAAGAAGTTTGAAATGCACAATGATTGGCTATTCTGATGAGAAGAATGGGTACTTTCTTTTGACCAATGGAAAATTTATTGTGAGCAGGGATGTAATTTTTTATGAAACAGAGAGTAAGAGTGCATAAGAAATCGGAAGTCTTCTTCAAAAGTCAGAAATTAAAGGCATACAAAGAAAAGGAAATATGCAAAGTCAACCAAATTTACCAGATTGGTATGAACTTGATTTTCCTTCATCTGAAGATGATTCCTCTAGTCCATCTACTTCAATAACACCATTAGGATCTTCTAGCAGTTCATCCACATCTTCAATCAGCAACAGTTCTTCAGACAGTGATTCTCCACCTCCAGAGTCTCCAACTGATTGACGAACGTCAATTTATATTAATCCACTTTACAATGATGGTGAATTTTCAGAATCTCAAACAAGTGAGCATCAACTACCAAAATGGGTAGTTCAACTTTTGAAAGATGTAAGGCCTGATGAGCAGAATAAAACAGAAAGGAAGTCACATAGAAGTGAAGGCAATTTTGAACTGATAGCACACGATTTTACTAAACCTTCCACATACAACAAATCAATAAAACATAAAGAATAGCAACAGGCTATGATTGAAGAATATCGAGCAGTAATTGATAACAACACTTGGAAACTTGTTGATTGTCCTCAAAATGTTAAACCCGCAGGATGCAAATGGGTTTACAGAATTAAGTACAACCAAAAGGGCGAACTTGAAAAGTATAAAGCAAGACTTGTCGCTAAAGGTTTTGTGAAGCAGGAAGGCATTGATTATGAGGAAACTTTTGCTCCTACAGCTAAATGGAACACCATCCGATTAACACTTGCATTGACTGCTCAGAAAGGATGGAAAGTTCATCAAATGGATGCGAAAAGTGCTTTTCTCAACGGGGATTTACAGGAAGAAGTGTATATGACACAACCACCAGATTTTGAAATTGAAGGGCAAGAACATAAAGTCTACAAATTAATCAAGGCTTTATATGGATTAAAACAAGCTCCCCGAGCTTGATATGAAAAAATGGATGAATATTTTAGGAAAGTTGGTTTTCAACGAAGTGAATCTGATGATACTTTGTATATGCGACAACAGGGCAAATATCCTATGATTCTTGTTATGTATGTAGATGATTTGATCATTACTGGGAATAATGATTATCATATTGCCCAAGTGAAAAAGGAGTTACATGCAGGTTTTAAGATGACAGATTTGGGATTACTTCACTACTATCTTGGAGTTGAAGTCTTCCAACGTCCACATCATATTTTCATTTCTCAGAGTAAGTATGCGGCAGAGGTTCTTTAGCAATTTGGTATGCAGGATTGCAAGCCTGTTCTTACCCCCATGGAGCAAAACTTGAAACTTTCAAAATTTGAAGGGGGGGAAAGGTGGACAACACTATTTACAGACAGTTGTTGGCAGCTTGATTTATTTAACAAACACTCACCCTGATCTATCTTATGCAGTCAGTATTCTTTCACGTTTTATGCAGGAACCACGAGACAGCCACTGGAATGCAACCAAAAGAGTTCTTCGATATATCCAAGGAACAAAAGATTTTTGTCTTCTTTACACAAAGACTAAAAACTTCGTACTTAGTGGATATTCAGATGTCGACTTTGCTGGAAGTATTGATGATCAAGCATCAACATCAAGTTATTTAATGAACATGGGGTCAACAACAGTATCTTGGAGTTGTAAGAAACAAGCTACAATGGCCACTTCTTCAGCAGAAGCAAAGTACATTTTAGCATGGGAAGCAATATGTGAAATTGTTTGGTTGTGCAGAATTTTTAGGACTTGGGCATTTCTCAAGCAAAAGCTACATCATTATTCATTGACAGCCAGTCAGCCATCAAACTTGCCAAGAACCCAGTTTTTCATTCAAAGACAAAGCATGTGGACACCAAGTATCATCATATCAGATCTCTCATTGCCAAAGATGTCCTAAAGCTAATTTATTGTCCTTCAGAAGATCAGATCTCTGACATTTTCACGAAACCGCTTGGCAGAATAAAATTTACTAAGTTCAGGGATGAACTTGGTATCTGTTGTAATGTATCTTAAAATCATAGGGGGGAATGTTAAATGATCCAAAAATAAATATTATCATAGGTTATTAAGTTAGAATAAAATAATTATTAATTTAAGATATTCTATTAATAATTATTTAATCTAGAATATTTTTAATTATTTAATGGAGACATTTAGAATTAGTATATTGTTGTAAAAGATATGACTCTACAGATGTGTTGTATCTTAGGCTTTATTTTAGGAGAACTGTTAGTAATATTGTTTGAATAGCTTTTATTGTAAGTGAACACTTGTTATTGCATAAGTGATCCATAATTAGAGGTAGTTAGGACATTGAGCTTATAAATAGCTCATTGCAAGAGTGTTTGGTTGTTCGGGTATAAACTCTTGAAAAATTCCAGATGTAATTGTTTTTTTTTTTTTTTTTTTTTTTTTTTCAGATTAATAAAATTACGTGTCTGAGGACACTTCTGCCATTAGTCTCAACAAAATATTTTTCTAGATTTGTGGATCTCTGAGTTTAAAAGTGGTGTGATTGATCTATGATTATGTACACCTACAAGTTGCAATAAAAGTCCTTAGTTCTATAGTGTAAGCAGGATTGTGGATTTCTTTTGAAAGCTAGCTTGGGATCCATTTTCTCATTTTTACTCCAAATTTGATATAATGTAAGCTCGTGGAATCCTTGATCTTGTAATAGTCTATGGATACCATTTAACTTGTCATAGTTATGTTAAAATTCCTTAGAAGGAGTCATATATATTTAAATATTAAGATCAAGATCTTGTTCATGGAAATTTGGTGCCTGGGAAATACCCTAATTGAAGTAATGTTGGCATCATTCCTTAGAAATTCTCCTTGTTGAGAGTTTTGGTAAAACTCTACGCTTGCATTCGAGGCAGAATGGCTCTTGGGTGAACTTTGTATTTGGGTCGAATATAATTTTTGTTTCTCTAATGATAAATTATATCAAGAGGGGTGGAGAAGCTGGATATTTAGTTGACTAGCGGATGTATTCAACTATCTGGGCATCTCGCTAGTCATCGTATGTGTGCATTTGAAGGTGCACCGAATTTCCTGAGAGGCATGGATTTCTGAAGAAATCTTGTTATGATAAGATATGCGATGAATCAAATTATGGAGGGAGTACAACTTTTTTGGAGTGGGGCCGTTTGGGTGTTTGTAGACAAGAAGCTAGATTTCATTGTAAGTGGAGTTTGTATTCGGAAGATTTGGGGGTTTACACATGATGCTTAGATTAGTAACCCTGGATGGTCCATTGAGCTAGATAATTAAAGAAGTGTCAGATTCAATATAGTGTATTCGAGATGGGCCCCACTAGGGAAAATACTTACGCGAGGCCGAATTAAAAGTAGACATAATTTGTGTATTATGTCCAGAGTGGACCCCACATGGTGGATTATTTGTGAGAAGCCAGAGATGGGACTAGATCCAGACTTGGGGATTCAAGGAATGTGCCAAGGTAACATTTTTGTGTATACCTAGATATCCCTAAAAAACAAAATAACAGAGAATTGTGAAAATACCTGGAGGGGTGGGCCTTGTAGGTCCCACTAGTGTGAAATGATGTGGTGGGCTATGTGGGTGCCACGCTAGACCACGAGTGATGTTGTACAACCACGTGGTAGTGTCCCGCTAACGTGGCAAGAGTTAATTGGCCACACTGCCATAACTTCTAATTCACGAAGTTAGATTGAGATAAAATTAACATCACTAAAAAGCTCTCGATGAGCCGAACACAATGGTGACTTTTGTTTTGAGTTTTGATGAGGTTGGAAAAAGAGGATTTTTGTAACCCCCTCTTCAAAACAGACCATGAAGGTGGGGTTAATTCATAAGTAACACCCTCCACAGCCCGAGAGTAACCCAAGGGGGTGGGAAGGACTGTTACAAATTCATAGTTTAGGAAGCCATTGGTATTTGAAAAAGTGAAATAAAAAAGGGAATTAGTTATTTAATTAATGATTTGATGTGAGTTTTTTAATTAACATGTCTTTTCATGGAGATATATAATAATATATAAAGGGAGAAAGCATTGGAAAGAAAGTGTATGTGAGAAAAATGTAATTTGTAGAGTGAATGACTCATCTTGGCATTTTCGTGTAACTTTTTTTGTTTTTTGGTTTTGGGATGCTTCAAATGGTGAAATTTTGAGATTTTTTAGGAGAGATCGAGGGTATCATTTCGTTAAAAATTCATATTTCGGTTCACTCTACTTTTAGAGATATGATTTAAGGAAGTTAGGGTTCTCGAATGTTCCATAAATCAATTTTAAATAGATAGTAAAATTTTGAGCAGATAGAGGCAAGATTTCTAGGTACCTATGGTAAAAATTCCATACCTTATTTCACTGTACTTTTGGAGATATGCTCCGAGGAAGTTAGGGTTCCTGAATTCTCCTAAAATCAGTTTCAAACTGGTCACTTTGGCATTTTTGCTATAAGTTGTTTTTTGGGATGTTCAGACTATGAAAATTTGTGGCGATAGAGGAGATATTTCTAGTTTCAAATAGGCCAATACGACATTTTCCCTATAACTTCATTTCTAGGACTTTTTCAAACTGTGAGATTTTTAGAGATTTGAGGAATATGTGGTAGCACATCAGTTTGAGAATTTTTCATATATTTGGTGAGACATACAAAAGTGCCTCTTGTAAAAGTTTCATAATTAGATTTGAAAAATTGGATATGTAACATGTTGTACGAGTTTGTTCCTATGAAGAGGCAAAAAAAACAATGTTTAGAAGAGTTACTATAAATTTCACTTGGATATTCAAATTTGGTTAGACCTAGTGAAGGTAGAAGTAGTGAGCTTACTTGGTGAAGGTAGAAGTAGTGAGCAGATCAATTGAAGGCAAAAGCAACAAGCAAACCTGCCGAAGGTAGAAACGACAACCAAACTAAGTGAAGGTAGAAGTAGCAAGCAAACTTTGTGAAGTATGTTAGTACTTAAAAATATTTGTACCAATGGGGATTGACATCTTTAACAGGTTGTTTCCTGTGAATATTTGAAGCTGTGTGGATTTGTGTCTCTAGCAGGTTGGTACTTACGAATATTTTCAACAGTGGGGTTTGGTGTCTCTAGTAGGTTGGCGCCTATGAATATTTATAATGGTGGGGATTAGTGTATTTACTAGATTGGTGTATACAAATATCTATAAGAGTAGGTTGGTGCCTATTTGGATTTGTACTAGTGGGGCTTGGTGTCTCTAGTAGGTTGGTGCCTATTGGGGTTTGTACTAGTGAAGCTTGATTTCTTTAGTAGGTTGGTGCCTATTTGGGTTTGTACTAGTGGGGCTTGGCGTGTAATAGTCAGTTAGTGCCTGCAAAGAATCATGAAAAGAAGTTTTGTGGCTTTCTCTTAAAATAATTTTCACATAAATATTGTGTTCCATGTTATTTAGTCGATAAATATGATATATTGTTGTTTTCTTATGGTTCATGAATGTTTAAATAAGTAAAAATTTTCTTATACTAATTCACCCCCTCTCACTATAACTGTGTGCTCAACAAGCAATGTATCTTTGTCATAAGATAACATGGCACAAAAGAGATCCCTTTATTGTTCTTGTAGCTCTTTAGTGCTTCATGTTTTTTTTAGTGTCTTACATGCTTGAATAAGACAACCAATCATAATTTCCTCCTATTCCTTTAACTCTAGTTGAAGGCTTCCTCATTGATTTCCTTAACCAATTCATTTAAAATCACAATTCCACATTGGATTGTTGTGATTTAGAAGGATTTTCATCTTGTTCTATTCAGAGTCACTGTCTCAACACCCACATGTGGTTCTCTCTTTCATTCCCATTGTTTTTCTCTAGTTCACATGCACACACTTCTTTTACATTCCTTAGCTTCTATCTCCTCAATTTTCCTCTCTATTTGTTTGTTTTCTTTGTTCTTTATTAGTATGATTTGTTCATTCTTTGTCTGTCTACTTTTTTCTCAGCCCCATGAGTGTTGCCCGATCATGAGAATTCGAGTCCTTCCTCGGGGCTATGTGGTCAACCAGAAACCTCCAAAATAGGTATGTAGCCCATACCTTGGAGTATATTAGTACCAATTCCTCCATTCTTCTCATAATTGCTGGCAATTATGTAGTTCAACTACTAAATCAGAATTAGGGACAATTAATTCAATTAAGATAAGAAACTTCCCAAATCCTATTACAACTTTCCTCTCTCAAGCATCAAGATTTGTGTTGGTTGCTCGCTTCTTTGTATTTAGCAATATAAATAAGAATTAATATTTACATCAAATGCAATCTACCAAAGTATCCATGTTGGTGCTCCCAACATTATTAGTATTATTTACATATTACAAAACTTAGGGTTTAAAGAGGGGTGTTACAAAAGCATCATATCCTATAGCAATACGAAAGATGGTATATAGTGAGTGGTAGGTAGAAACCCATAGGTATGCAAATATATACAATTATTAGAACCTACATGTAAACCAATGATGTGTTGGAAAAAATGTTGAATGCCAAAATTATATTGTCAAATGAAGTTGATCTTTTAGAGAGACAAGTATATGGAAGATTTGAATCAATTTGGAAAGCAAAATGCTCACAAAAAAGGCAACCCTACATGGCACTCCATGCCTACAACTTGGACATTCCCACTTGAACCAATTGATCACCTTGATATGGTTTGGTTTAACTTTTTAGTTTCAAATTTATCATGATTTACCTTCACTAGCCATGATCCCATGTTGTACTTTGCTTTTGACTATTTCATTAACATGTGTGTGATTGCCTCATTTGTAAAGAGATGGTATTTACACATCATCTCACCCCTACATGGACAATAAACACATGATGGATTTCAATTATATGATATGCTATAAATCTCACACATCAAGGAGCATATGTTATTACTCGAATTTTGCTCACCCACAACATTTAAATGAGTTTAGTTGGAAACATTACAAATTAGCATTAACTTGGATTAATACAATTAAAAGTGATTTCCAAGCCGCTTACATGATATTTATCCTAAATATATTTGATAACCATATAAAGGATTGCATGGGCTATCATTGAACACTCACACAATGTCATAAGTTATCCTTTAATACTTGTGTGATACCTACAAATCCAAGATTCAAGGAAATTCATGGCCCATAAATGCCAAAGGGCACCCAAAACTATTGGTAGGTGGATGTAGGCCTACTCAAGTTTCCCTTCCTCATTAACATTTGTGTAATTAGCTCTCTTTTATGTTAAATCAAGCACATGGGAGTCTATGTCTAAAACTTTTGCATACCTAGTGAACATGTTTATCATATTGCTAAGGTTTGGTTTGTAAAAAACGCTATTCCTATGCATTTCTAAAAGACTTGAAGGAAAGGTTTTGTTTGTGGATCTGAGCCAAAGGGTGCGAAGATCATAACTTCCACTCACTTTCCCTTCCATACAATCTTGCTGCTCATTTTTCCTTCTAGGTTGTTAAAGACATAAGAGGAACCACTACCTATTCATGTTTAGATAAAGTGGTTCCATTGGAGGTTTTAATGACCATACCATAGAGAAGATTGGAGTCCATGAGCTATAAACATTTCCTAGGTTATATGTTTGAATCTATTTTACCTTTCTATTTGGACAATGGAGAATTTCTCCCCTGCCCTTGCCATAAAATGTTGTTTAAATGATGTTTGGATAATTGAAACTCATTCTTTTAATGCTTTTAAATTTAATATGCATGTTGGGTATATATTGGTTACTTCCATAATTCTTGTGCTATTTTTGGAGATACACTATTGCAAGAGCTTGAAAATTTTATCACTTATACATAGTTTCAAGCTCTTGCACAATTTATCTCTAGAAATAGTACAAGCGTTATGAATAACTATGGAAACCTACATTCGTAAAATATTTCATAATTATTTATTCATCCTTTTGTACACCCTACCATATGATTGAAGGATGACTATTTTTGTCTCTTAAAAGATTCACTTGGATCTCTTGAGACACTCATGGCTTATAAGAATCATACATACTTAGCCTTCTTCTTCTCACAATTTTTTTTACTTTAATCGACAACTTATTATAGATTAGTTACTCAAAGTTATATGCATTGAGTTGATTACCTCATACTTCCAACTATTTAACATTAATAGAAATAAGCCCTATAACCATCCCAAACTCACATAATGATAGACATAAACTCTATAACCATCCCAAACTCACAAGTCTTATAAACCTAATGATTATCATAACCTCATATACATTATGCATTGAGAATAATATAAATACTTCTATATATCAACATATTTCAACAACTTCCCGGATCCCGGTGTTAATGCCGTCTTAACTGGCATTCATGCGCACTTAAGACGCATGAGGCCGCCACCTGCTGAGTAGTGTGGAGCCCCAGACACAGTTTGGAGGCGGGACGATGGTTGTTATGACCATGGCACGGTGCACGACAGCGCCATTAATGGCGAGCGGAGCCCGACACGGCCTGAGGATTGGTATTTACAGGAAGCAGCTCGGCAAGATTTTCATTATGCCTGCAACTGAAGTTTGGTCTGTGCGGTTTATGGTGAGTTCGGTGGGTGAAATCGTTTGGGAGCCCTGCCTTCGAGCTGGTCTAAGCTCGAATTGGCAGCCTTTCAACGCCGTCGGCGCTCCTCGTTCCAGAATTCAGCTTTCAGGTGGGGGTAAGTGCCTCATTCACGACAATTGCAATTTCTCTGGTTCGGTTTTAAGTTTCAGTATTTCAATTGTTCTTTGTTCGGCTTTGCATCCCTGTTCGGCCTTGCATCTTCGTCTGTGGTCTTTGCCTGCTCTGCGGAGCATCCCCGGTTCCCTCTCCGCTTCGCTGACCATTTCACTCCTCCTCTCCACCATGAAAAGATTGGGGAAGCGTTCTCGCTTCGGCGATAAGTTGGGCAGCAGCAAACGACATGCTGCGCGCCCTCACTCCACCCCTCAGCTAACCACCATCAATTTGACTTCTCCTCCGGAGGATTCCCCTGCTTCCAACCCAGGCCGCCATCCGATACCCAACAACGCCTTCCAGTCCACCCATTTCAAATTCCAGAGTAACCTGAACCGCCCCCTGGTTTTTGCCCAAATTACCATCTTAATGACGGAGGAAATCAACCGGGTTCCTCCAATAACCTGCATAAACCCCAATTCCTCCGACAGCAGTGACCACTCCTCGGCCCAGTTTGCCATGGCTGCCAAAACAGAGGATGTGCCGGTAATTCAGGTCGACTCGCCTTCTCCAGTCCCTCCTCTGAGCAATTGCATCAACCTCTTCCTGGACCCCGACGCTGGCAACACAGACAGGGAGCAAGAAGGCAACGTGGAGCATGGCAAAGAAGGGCACAACCACGATGACGCGTGTCAGCCAGATGCAGAAACACAGGGGGACGACGAACGCTGAATGGTTGGCATCTATGTCTGCCTTTTTTGGTTTTTGGGTGGCCATCTCTGGGTGTTGGCTCTTTTTGGAGATTCTCCAGCCGCGGCGGATGCAGTTGTTTTGGTTTCAGCTCTCTCTCTCTCAGTTTCTCAGTATTCTCAGTATTCTCTTTCTCTTTCTCAGTTTGTCTTTAAAGCCAAGGCATTTGGCTGTTTGTTCAGTTTCTATGGATGATGATCTGTTCAGTTTCATGGATGTAATCCCCAGCTTCTCTCTGTCGGGGAATTTTTGTAACATATGGGATGCGCAGGCTTCGACAGCTGCCCCCTACTGTAAATTTACGCTTATCAGTTAATAGAAAATAATTTAGTCTTTTGCAGAGAAAAAAAACATATTTCAACAACTAATATCATCTTTTCTAAATTTACTTATTCATCCCCATCTGGTTAAATAAATACTTTAATAACTATTGCCTTTTTTTCTAAATTTACTTATTCATCCTCATCTGGTTAATAAATACCTTAGTGATAAAATTTCCCATTTCATATTTATTTTTCACTATTATATTATTATTATTATTTAACCTACTATATTATTTACAATCTTACCCATAGACTTTTAAAAACATTATCTTATAAATTATAGTGTATAAAATAATTTTTACCTAACCCACAGAGGAAAAAATATTATTTAATATTATTTTGTATAAAATATAAAAAGACCTCATTGTAATATAATATAATATTGGTTTATGGAGAAATACTTGGTACAAAATTGCCATCTGCATTTCTTTCAAGATTGACCAAGTATCTCTTAAAGATTTTCATGGACGGGTTTAGGTTTCACAACATTTGAATATTTGTTTTATTCTTTTTGCGGGACCAGAGATATCTTTTCTCGGAGCAAGAGTCAAAGAAACTATCACGAAATTACTGCATGGATCCTTTTCAACATTGCCGTGCGCGTCTTCTCAAAAGGCATGGGAAACTTTGTACCTTTAAAATATTCGAGATAATTGTTTTTTTTTAACAAACGGGTAAAAATTTCGAAAGTGGCGCAGCATGGATTTCAAAGTCATTTCACTTTAATTTTTTTTTGTACGAAGAACATGGTGTCCATTAAATTCTTTAACCACTAAGAACGGCCAGAGCTAACTAACTTGTCATAGGGCATTAAATCACTGGTTCGCTGCATTGCCCTTTAACTTTATAACACGCCTGCGCGCATAACGAGATAAATGAAAAATACTGAGCGCATAACGAGATAAATGAAAAATAATGAAGTGTGTTATAAAGTTAAAGGGCATGCAGCGAACCAGTCATTTAATGCCCTATGACAAGTTAGTTAACTCTTGCCACCAAGAATCACGTGTGAAAATTTAAAGTACTATTTAATAATTAGTTTGTTTTGTTTTCGTTTTTGTTTTTGTTTTCTTATAAAGTTAAATTAACAGAGATATATTTTAAGTACGGATTTAACATAAGTTGAGAAAGATTAATTTTTTTAATTGTAATTTTTTTAAAAATACACAATATAATTTACTATTTTTCATTGTTTAAACTGTATTTTTGAATGCTAAATAAAAATATATAAAAGACCAAATAATTTTTTTAATCATAAAAACTTATTTTCTTTTCTACATATAAATATATATGAAGTTGATATTGACATAAATTAATTAACATAGATCTTTAAATAGTTTATTTAAATTTATTGTTGAAATATTTTTGAAAAGTATAAGATTTCAAATTTTTTTTAACTCATAATTGTTTTACAACGTATTCAATTTTTTTTAATTATCACTGACATTATTTTTCTATTTAATATATTTTTATTTAATTGCTATTTCCATAATTCATTTTAAATTAGTTGAATTTTTTTAAAAATAATTTTATTTTAATCGCTATTTTAAGGGGGATGGAAGTACAAATTTACACATCTTCTCATTTGGTTGTTAAATGAACATCTCTACTCAACATTTAATTTTGATTGAAAAAACAACTAAAATATATAATTAAAAATCAATTCTTATATAAAATATATACTCTTAATATATTCAAATTTTTTAAATTAAACAATTTTAATGAGAAGCTTTTAATTTTTTATTGTTTGATTTAATTAAAATTGAGAGTAAAAAATGTATATATTTGTAGTTGTGTTATTAATGGTTTAGTTTTTTTATCATAGAAGTTTGGTACATTTAGATTTTTTTACTCACTAAAGTTATGAAATTCATAATTTTTTAAATTTGAGTTAAGTTTTGTTTATTAGTTAGAGTACGTTTTTATATTGTGTAGATGTATTATTATTTGTTTAGTCTTTGGTTATATGAATTTGGTATATTAGAAATTTTCTATTATTTCTATATTTTGGAGTTGTTTAGTCTTTCGTTATATGAATCTGGTATATTAGAAATTTTTTATTATTTTCTATATTTGGTAGTTGTATTATTATGGTTTAGTTTTTTGTTATATGAATTTGGTATATTAATTTTTTTTTTATTTTTTATTTAGTTAGTTTGAAAAATATAAGTGAAGAAGGAAAAAAAAAGACTAAGCATGTATATATATTTAGTTGTATTATTATTGATGATTTAGTATTTGGTAATAGGAGTTTGGTAAATTTAATTTTTTTTATTAAGGTTGTGTTTTTTCTTTTTGTCTTCGCTGTTTTGTCTTCTTTTTCTTTTCTTCAACTAAGTTAAGGTTGTGTTTTTTGTTTTTTGTTTTTTTTTGTTTTTTTGTCAAAGTGGCTGAGCTTAGGCTGATTTGTCGTTGAGGCCATCTCATCTTAGGCAGAGGCCAACCCTAATATTGGACTGATTCTCCTTGAGCTTAATTTCCCTAAAAAAAAGTTCCCATAGTCAACCACTCCCCATAAAATTTGAAAGTATGGCTTGATGAAGACTAAACTCCACACAAATCAAGTAATCTATACCTCATAAATTCTTTACTCACTTAAAATTATGATTATTATTATTTTAAATAAAGTGAATTTGTTATTTTTCTAAAGATCATTGGATATAATAATTAGAAAAATAATTGCACTGAAAGAATTATAAATGAGAATAACATAAAGAACGTGTTTGTCACGCATTGTCCTCTTCACTTGTGATCGAGTAGAGGAGGTCTACTCCAAAAAGTTATTCTTCCTCATATTTCATAATTTTATTTTCGTAATACTACGTTGAGTACTAGATTGCATGTGAGAGAATGATAATTATTGTTTTCTTTCTTACTCTTTGCTTGAATTTCTTTCAACTCCTTGGTACAACATAGTGCCTTATAGTGTTAGTGCTATTAATTCTTTGGTTTGGCAATATATGTTAAGGGTCGTAGAGAAGTGGGTAATTTGACCTTGGTTTGTTATTTTTGGCCAATTTGTGTCCATCCATGTGTTAGTGATGTTTGTTTTTTGTTTTGTTTTGTTTTGTTTTGTTTTGTTTTGTTTTGTTTTTTTTTTTTTTTTTAATGTGTTTTTTAAGTTACAAATTTTCTATATTATTATTGGCCTTTGCTTTTCCTCGAAACTTGTGGCTAACCACTAAACTTCAGTTTGCCTCCTTTGGCTCTAGGGGTGATGGGCGGTGCTTATTTGTACAATGTTGGAGGTTTGTCTTGATGAGTAGGTAGTAGTTTAAGGTTAGCCCTTTCCATTCTTAGAGCTTACTCTATTGCCATGTAACTCAAAGTTGCATGATATATCAACATCAAAGCTTCCTAATCCATCTTATTGCTTATTGCTTATGATTTGTAGAGTTGAGATGTGTTGTTAAGTTGTTAAGTTAAGATGTTATGAAACCGTCCATCTTAATAAGTAGGGTGGTCATTATGAAAAGAATAGAAAAGTCTTATTTCTATACAAGTCTTTGGTGACGAATGGGTTTCCTAATCCACCAAAACATCAACAAATCACTACGTTGCATTCTCACCACAATCACTTACACGATTGTGATAATATATCTCTTTATATAAATTAAACTCTTACTTAATAATCAACCATTAATTTAACCCCGAGGGTTAGCTCAGTTGGTTGAGTTCCCACTATTAAAGCACCTTTGCTATTAAGAGGTCATGGGTTCAATTCTCTTGACACTCTCGAGGTCACGCTTCATGGTTGAGCCAACAATAAGTGAACAAAATGAAAATTAATAATTAACCATTATAGAAACAAAATGGAAATTAATAATTAACCATTAATTCATACATGAATTGAACTGCAAACCACATAGAAAAAACAAACCACATAGAAAAAAACAAAATGAAACTTAATAATTGACCATTATAGAAAAAACAAAATGAAAATTAATAATTGACCATTATAGAAATCATACATGAACTGTAAACCACATAGAAAACAAAATAAGAATTAATAATTAACCATTAATTCGTACATAAGAAAGATCATCAATTTCATTTCTTTTATATACTTCTATCTACCCTCACTTTATATTACCATTTAAAAATATTGAGACAAAAACACATATACTACCATTTAAAAAGATTGAAACAAAAACACATAAGAAAGATTGAGACAAAAACACATAAAAGTATAAGATATTCCTTCTATATCACCAAATGCCAATGAAGAAACATAAAATTTAATATATATATATATATTTTTAAATAATAATAATAATAATATGCAAATGAAGAAACATAAAAGATTAATATTATATATATTATTTTAATAATAATAATAATAATATAATTTTTTAATATTAAGAAAATTTATTTTAACTCAATTGCCAAATCAACAGTGGGACAATCATCACTCGCTATTATGTAAATGCAGGTTGGCTCATCACCACATAGAAAACAAAATGAAAATTAATAATTAACCATTAATTCATACATAAGAAAGATCATCCATTTCATTTATTTTATATACTTCTATCTACCCTCACCTTATATTACCCTTTAAAAAGATTGAGACAAAAACGCATATACTACCCTCACCTTATATTACCATTTAAACACATTTTGAGACAAAAATACATATACTACCCTCACCTTATATTACCATTTAAAAACATTGAGACAAAAACACATATACTACCATTTAAAAAGATTGAAACAAAAACACATAAAAAAGATTGAGACAAAAACACATAGAAGTATAAGATATTCCTTCTCTATCACTAAATGCAAATGAAGAAACATAACATTTAATATATATAGTTTTAAATAATAATAATAATAATAATAATATTATTTTTAAATGAACAAACATAAAAATTAATCACTGTATATATATTTTTAAATAATAAAATAATGACAATTTTTTAAATAGTAAGAAAATTTATTATAACTCAATTGCAAAAATCAACAGTGGGACAATCATCATTGGCTACTATGATGATTGGCTCATCACTGTTATTCAAAGAACGCTATCCCTAACGAGGTAGGCTTATTTGTAAATGCAGGTTGGCTCATCACTGTTATTCAAAGAACGCTATCCCTAACGAGGTAGGCTTATTTGTAAATGCAGGTTGGCTCATCACTGTTATTCAAAGAAAACCTTCCCTAAGGGGGTAGGCTTTCACATCCAATAGTTCATATAGTTTGTAAAAGTCACTCCTGCCAATAGTCCCTAAGAAAAAAAGATTTCACTCCTACTAAATACCTCTAAATCTTGGACCATTAACCTATTTGCTAAGATAAAAAAAATTCTTAACTAAACATAAACACTTTTAATACATATTCTATTTTTAACTAAACATAAACACTTTTAATATATAGTAATCCTATAATATTAAGTAATCATATATATATATTCTTTTCTCTAATTAATTACATAACAGAAATAAATAATTCCCGTGACCCAGGCAATGCTTTCATTCGATACCCAGTACATATTTTGCGATCCATATTTGGTATGTCAAAAGACGTGATTGCATTTCATGTTAAAAGTCGTGCCCCGCACTGCAAGTTAAGCACCATCATATGACTTTGGTCTTTTAGAATAAAATAATTTTACCAGGAAATACGCTGATCAATAAAGTGAAGAAAAAGGTCGACAGGTGTAAGAGGATCAGGTGAATCTAGTGGGGAGAAGTTGCCCTTTAAACGAGTTGCGTGTTGAAGGGTTTTCCTAAAATCAAGAAAGACGCTTTAAACCCTGCGAACGCTGCATTTGGTTCTGGTATGAATATTGAGGGGACGGTCACTCTGAGATTCAAACAGTACTTCGGACGCTTACCAGGTAAAACTCAATGAATCTGTCAAGGAGCCTCCCGTTACCGATTAAATTCGTTCTCACGGCAAAGCAAGCCATCTGTCCAATGGATCTTTCAAGGAGTCTGGTCACCGATAAATTCGTTCTCACGGCAAAATAAATCGTCTGTTAAATGCGTTCTGGCAAGATATTGATCTATTAAATTCCTCCTTGATCTTTTGCCCTAAAATGATTAAATCCCTTAAATCCTTGATCTTTTGCGCTAAAACAATTAATCTCTTAAATTCGTTGGAAAAATATTAGAAAAGCTTTTACGGCAAAATATTTACATAGACAAGTCTCACAGCATGTTTTTCCGGCTTGATAGGAGCAAGAGTGAAATTTTTAGCAATTTTATTGTAAAATTTGTGCGTCTGAAGAACATTGGCTGATCTGCTGATTTTTCCGTTATTTTAAAGTTATTTCACTGAATGTTTACCGTAATTACAAAATTCATGGAGGTTTCTGTCGTTTTGCTTTAATATTTTACACGGATCATGAACGCTTAAAGCCCTTCACGTGTAATCTGAGATTCTGTGAGAGTACTAGGGATTTACAGAAAATGATGTGATATTTGCCGTAGATGATTTTAAGGTCACATCGATAACTCGGTTGGTTATTCTCCGTCAGTCTTTGTTAAAATTACTTGGAAAATATGACGCGGTTGACTGCAAATGTCTGGCAAAAATGATATGAGGTCTGAATCTTTTTGGAAAGCAGATACGGTGGGATCTGCAAACCTATTGGCTAATGTTGGCTTCATTTCGTTTCGCAGAATTTCTTACAAGCGAGAGAAGAGAATAAATGTGCGTCGGGAACTCGTGACGAGGAAGGGACTGCGAATCTGCGATCTTTTTTGGATTGACGCGCTATTCCACTTTAGACCCCGCTCGAACGCCTTTACGTTTTAGAGGCCGGTCAGTTCGCTAGCCAGATTCGAATTCGCGACGAAACCGGTAAGAAAGTCCGAAACACGTGAATATTTTGGACATAGCTGTTGTTTAAAGCTCCTTTCGTATTGTATATGCACTAAGCGAAGGTGTATTCTCCGTCATCCTTTAGTATTCTGTGTTCATAATCTCAATTGTTTTCTGGGTGAGTGGTTGATCATTTTCCCTTGTTCTTTGATAAATTATTCGGAAAATATGACGTGGTTGACTGCAACTGTGTCGGAGAAATGAAAGATGTCCGAATCTGCCCGGAAAGCGGACACGGTGGAAACCTTCAAACTTTCCGACTAATTTTGCCTTTGTTTCGTTTCACAGAAATTCATACAGGTTAGAGAAGGGGATTTAGAATAACTTTGTGACGAAGAAGTTACTGCGAGCTTTCCTTGGACTCTCAAAGTGCGCACGCCTCCACTTGCCACCGGGTGAACGCCTTTACATTTAAGGCTGATCAGTGCTCTAGCCGGATTCGAATTCGCAACGAAAGAGGTAAGAAATTTCGAAAACGCGTGCATATTTTGGATATAGCTGTTATTTAAAGTTACTTTAGTATTGTGTGTGCATAAGAAGAGGAAGCATTGGCTGTGTCATTGTGAAATCTCACAAGTTTTTCTGTGCGTTTTTCTGTGCTTTCATTTCTAGTAAGAATGTCGAGCGGTGGTTCATACTCTCAGCAAAATGACGAAGGGTGGGAAGTGGCTTCCTCTCGGAAGGGCAAGAGCCAGGTCCCCACAATTGCAGCAGCAAACCGACCGAGGGGCAGTGCTTACTCCCCCGACAAGCCAGGAAGTGCAGCTGGGAAGGGGAGAGGATCTTATACCATGGATGGCCAGAAGCCTGACCGCTGGGTGAACTCTAGTAGTGATCGAGACCAGGCTTATAAGCAACGGGGAGGGAAAGAGCTGGGGAATCCTCAGCAGAGAACCGTAACTTATGAAAATGCTAGTGCCCCACCCAGGAATGTGGGTGCCTGGGGCCAAAATGGCAAAGCAAATTGGGCAATGCAGAGCAGTCCGAAGCCTAAAAACCTAGAGTCTGCTGTTGGAAATATGGACAGGCGGGATCTTGCTGTCCCTCCCCCACTTGTCAATGGCTGGCAATGGGGAAGACACAATGGCGGCAGTGCGAACTTGAATTCATCGATGGCATCGCCACCACCTGGAAAAGGTGTTGGACAGGGTGGGGCAAAGGGTAGTGAAGAGAATTCTGAACTGGGAGGGAAGATGCTATCAAAACTTCTTCCTTTTGAGCAATCAGGGGAACCCTGTCATGAAACCAGCAGACCAGGTCATCAGTCTAGTGATGGTGATGAAGAGATTGATAATCTTGACAGCGATGATGATTTTATGAGCAGTGATGACTGTGACTCTGACGGTAGTGATGCGAGCCATGAGACCCTAAAGAAGAATAAGTGGTTCAAGCTTTTTTTTGAATCCCTGGACAGGTTGAGTATTGATGAAATGAATGATCCCGAGAGACAGTGGCATTGTCCTGCATGCAGAGGTGGTGTTGGGGCAATTGATTGGTACAGGGGTATGCAACCTATTGTAGCCCATGCAAAATCTATCAGATCAAAGAGGGTAAAGTTACACCGCAAACTTGCGGAAGTACTGGAAGAAGAGTTAGCAAGGCGAGGATCTGCATGTGTAATTGCAGAGGAGATGTTTGGCAAGTGGAAGGGCTTGCGAGAGACAGTAAACGATCAGGAAATCGTTTGGCCTCCTATGGTTATTATTCAGAACACACTTCTTGATCAAGATGAAAATGAGAAGGTATGAGATTTAAGCTACAGATTTATTTGTATCACTCATATTTACATTGTTTCATTCCTATATTCATTGAGTTGATGCATCTGAAATCTTATGGAACCCTCATCCTACTACGTTTTTGACTACCACTAGAACACTTGAAGGGTGGTTCTACAATCCCTCCATGTGCTGTAAGAGTTTGATAGCCTGTCCATACACATGCAATTCCTGATAATTTTTCTTATGATTTGGTCTGTTACTGAAAGTTTAGGTGGATAACTAAATTATGTATAACCAGTATGTAGTTTTGAATTTAAATTAAAAGTTCTTTGATTCACCCAAGCAGTCCAATGATCATCTTTTGTTATATCCTTTTATCCTATATTTTAGGTTGCAAGTGTTTTGGCTTGGAGTGTAAAGACAAAGCAGAAAGTGAACTATAGGCAGCTTCTTGAACGTTTTTGTTTTCAAAGATTACTTTAATAAATTTGATGCCTCACTGATAGCTCCTATTCCATCTAGATCTCAAGCTTGATCATATTATATTGTTAGAGCTGTGGAAATCAAAGGTTGCAGCAGTGCATAAGTTACACACACACACACACACACACACACACACACACACACACACATAATGATATTGATGGCAAACAGAGTTGGAACTTGAGCCAATGCGACACTTTGTTGAAGCTTCGCTAAAGGAAGTGTTGACAAACTGGATGGCACAGCCACCAGTGAAGATTAAGTCAGGGCAAATCCAGAGAACAGATACAAGTGGAAGCAATTGTAGAACATAATGAATTGGGGGGGTTCAATTGCACGGCATGGCTTATTGCAGGTCAGAAAGACACTGTGAGGAAGCAAACCACAACAACCCCAATCCAACCTGTAGAAACCAATGCAACTGCTCACTGAAAAGGAAAAGAAACCACCACATTTGTGTGATCATAAAATGACCATTAGTCATTGTTGCCGTAAAATCTAAGAGGTCCAGTGAGAGGACTCACTGGGCAAGGGCTAGAACCTATGGCAAGAATGAGGAATGGTTGTTACAGTCACCTTAACAACCTTCCTCCTGTTGTTTAGTGAGATTTCAACCACAAGGGAGGCTTCCCTATGCCACCTACACGGTATTCTAGTACTATGGCTTAAGGTGACTTATTTTAGAGGTCCTAAGATATGTAGAGGGCTTGGAAAGGCCTAAGATGACCAAGATATTCTAGACTAGGGTTCAAGCTCTATAAAGTTAGATCTATAGACTATGACAAGGTTGCTATAAGTTAGGGTTTGATTAATGTTCTTTATTAGGGCATGTAATAGCATATAACAGCCTTAGAAAAATCCTTGAAATGATCTTCATCAAGAAGGGAATCAAGGATTTCCAATAGAGACTATGGCTAATGCAAACAAGAGGGTTTTAGGGCTGTTAGATATCTGCAACAATAATAAATAGGGATGACATCAGCCCTATTAAGGCATGCAAGACAATTTATGATGCTCGATTTTGCTTTATGATGGTTTACACAAATTATCCTATAATTAAGTACCACTCCCATACAACCAAAGTCACACTTTACAAATAAATCTGCATTTAAAATCCTAGCGGTCTAGGAGAAATAGGGTTATGGGAAATTTTATTTGATTTTAAGGTGTTCAACGCACTTTAGAGACTAGTGCCTTAACCTACAATGGGAAAATTGAGTCTTAAGGGAGTTAATTGCTAAGGAAGGACCTTGTTGGAAAAAGGGGGATGCACTAATACATCCACTTGTAAAACCCTAGGTACTATTCTTGTGAGGAAATAAATTAATTATAAGGTTTGCACACTAGGAGTGCCCTTATAGGCTATGAAGAAGATAATTCTACATGCAATAATGAAGCAAAGTTCCACTGATAATGAACATTTAGTCATGGAGCAATAGAAACCCTACCTAAAACATTTAAAACATGCAAAATATTAAAAATTAGGAATAAACTTACAAGAATCTTCCAAAATAACTCTCCTTTCAATCCTAGAATAGTGTCTCCAAGCCAAAATCACATCTAGGACAAATTTCGTCCACATTTCATCCACAAAAGATCACATTATGCCCAAGTGGCAAAAAAGATAGCTAACTTGCACTCTTCTAAGAGAAGCTAATTTCACATTTGTGATGATGAATAGTGAAGTGAGTAGGAGGCTCTATTTGTATGAACCTTCCTCCACTCATTTTACACATAAGATTAATTAAATTCCCTAAAGGCAAGTTCACTTTTGAGTGTTCCAGAAGAAAGAGGTTACAAACTAACCTCATAGCTCAAAAACAAGACAAATATGCCATAAAATCCCACCCGTGTGGGAATAAATGCTCCAATAGTGTGACATCACCCTCCAAATGAGCTCAATAAGCCCACAAAATGTGAGGCAAGGGATAAAAGGTGCTCCATATTGCAAGAAATGCTCAAGGATCATGTACAAATCATCAAAAGTATCTCCATGCTAAGATATCATGCCTTGGAGGTGCCTTGCGTCACCCTCACAAGAGAAAAGGGGTGACGTGGCATTTGTTGAAAATGTAACTAGTAGTGATCTTCATAATTGTTGTTTAGCTCATGATATAATGTATTCTTCAAAAGTAAAGAAAAAGAAGAATTATTGTCAAAGAAAATTATTTATAAGCATGGGTTTCATTCTCATTTGATTATGTTTCTAGGTCAAAGAGCCCATTGAGTGCTTCTAGGGTTATGTCACGTGTCATGGTTCTTATAATCATGTAATAAACCTTGATTGGGCTTTTTGTATCAAAGAAGAGAAAATATTTTTATGTGATTTGGTCAATTATGGCTCCTCCACCAAGTTGGCTTGCCCTCTGTTCAAGTTGGCCTCATAAAGGGAATTCGACCACACAAAAGACTAAATATAGAAGTGCAATTCAACCTATTGAGGCATCCAATCACCAAGAGTTTGATTTGCAATTGAAGGAAGTGCAAAGGCAAAAATGAATACTTGAAAAAGAAGAAGAAAACCCTAGCAAAGAAAGGAGGAATCCTAGCGAAGTATAGATGACCATTTTCTCTTATTTCTGGTTCACATGTGCAAAATTCTGAGTTGCAGGAAGGGCCAAAATTGTAGGTTTGTAGTAAGGTCGAGACTATGATGCAGTAGGACCAAAATTTATGGTTGATGCAATATTGAAGAAGGTTACCTATTGTTGATTAGAAGCTGATTGGAAGGATTGGGTAGCTGACTTGGTGGATTGGAGGAGGTCTCTATCTTGGTCAAGGGTCTTGGTTGTCTCATTTGATTTGGTTCTAAAGGAAGAGAAGATACTTTTTGGTGTTTCCCCTAAGAGAGGGGTTTTGCCTTGGTTGAGAGCCTACATCTTGTGTCCTTATTGTTTAAATCTTCATGCACTTATGTTTTGGTAGTTGCTTGATGATAAGAAAATAAAAGAAGACATAAAAGAAGATAATAAAAATTCAAAAAAATCACAAGTAATTATCAAGATAATAAAATATTTTTGCCTTTTTGATTTTTAACATGGTATCAGAGCCTAAGGTGAAGTAGAAGAAGAAAAAGGCAACTTGAAGATCAATAGCTCTCATCATCTTAAAGAAGGATTTCATCTACAAGAAGGAAGTCTTAAAAGGTAATATAGAGGTTTTGGTTCCCTATAAGTTGGTTTGAAGAAGAAAACCTATTGAAGGCTACAAAAATATCTATATTTCATCAAGTGTGACATTGGCAAGTATATCTATGGCATCATCAATGAAATCTGAGAACAAACTTCAAGGGGCCTCTAATGTTAGAACATGGAAGACAAGGATTGACCTCATCCTTGCAAGGAATAAAGTATTGGAATTAGCACAAGAAAAAGTCAAAGAACCTACAGATGGGGTTGGAAAGGAGAAGCACAAAGAAAATGACATTATAGCCATGAGCCTAATGATGGAGTTGAAGACAACATGATTCCCTACATATCCACGCTAGATACTTCAAAGAAAATGTACGATGCTCTCTCCAAGTTATTTACAATCAAGAATATTGGACAAGTGGCGAGTCTAAAGAATGAATTTCGAATTGTCAAAATGACCAAAGATGATACAATGTCCTCTTACTTTGTAAGAATTGCCTGTATAAAAGATGAACTACAAGCAGTTGATGAAATAATCCCTAATAAGGAACTTGTGATTGTTGCCCATCTAGGACTACCAAAGTCTTGGAATGCCTTTGTGGTTGGAATTAGTAGTTGGAAAAATTCTACCTCCTTTGAAGAAATGTGATCTGCCTGTACTCAAGACGAAGCTCATCTTTCCTTAATAGGAGGTAAGCAAGAAGATGAAGAAAATACCTCAAATGCTTATTTTTCCCATTTCAAGAAGAAAGGAGGAAACAAGAAATTCAAAGGGTCAAAGAAAAATGATGGGAAGATTGACCTTTCTAAAATAGAATGCTATCATTGTCACAAGACGGGACATTATAAGAATCAATGTCTTGATAAATCCTAAGAATAAGAAGAGAGAAAGAGATCAAGCTACAGTTGCAGTTGATGAAGCTCCACTGAAGAAGACCAAAACTGAGGACTCTGAAGTCAAAGACTTATTCTATTAAGTCTTTAGGGATATTATCCTTTGTATATCCTTTGCTTATAGTATAGGTTATTGTTTTTAGGTCTTGTACAATTTCTCTTATGTTTGACTCTAACATCAATCTTTCTTTTTGATTTCTAGGGTTTATAGATCTAATATGTTTTGTTAGAAAGTTCTTGAGTTGTTTTGATAAGTTGAAGAAATCCCTCATCAAGCTAGATTGATGCAAGATCAAGAGGGAGCTTCCACCTTTTTCTCAAATAGATAAGTATTCCTTGCTTCTTTCATTATTTTGTTGATTCCCTCTATACAGCTTTATTTTTGATGCTTGATTATAATCCTTTCCTTGCGCTTTTTTTGGAAGAAGGATTGCAAGTATATTCTAAAGAATAAAGGATTATGGTTAGATTCAGAGGGAGCCTCCAAAAGTAAGACTTGAGAGGCTTTGTTGCAAAAAGAGCCCTTCAATAAGAAGCCGTATAAGGTTTGTGAAAGAAGCAACTCAAGGTTGTTTAAGATTACAAGATTTGCAACAAATCCTTATCATAAAAAAAGGTACGATCATTTTGCATAATAATTCTCTCATGTCTAGGGTTTTGCCATAAAATTGAAAAGATTCTTTTGTTAAGGTGTTTAGATAATCAACCCTTGTAATAACTATCTTTTGCTATTTGTTCATTTTGGTGAAACCCTAGCCTTTTGATATTTAGGGTTTATTAAGGCATATGATAAAACCCTAGCTTTTTAGGGTTTGATGATATTATCTAGGGTTTATGATAAAAACCCTAGCAAAAGTTGAAATATGATTCTAGGACTTGAAAGAGAAACCCTAGATGCTTTCATTATGGTTGAAAGTTGAAACCCTAACATGATTTAGTTGTTGGATATCTAAGTTTTGATAATAATATCTAAGGTTTGTGACAAAACCTTAACAAAGGTTGTTGTAAGAGTCTAGGGCATAAAAGTGTAACCCTAGGTGTAACTGCTTCCGTACAATTGAAACCCTAACAAGGTTTAGGTTTTGAAAATGTAAGGTTTATTTTCATGTTTGAAGTTTTGATAACCTTAGATGCTCTCATTGTGATAACATGCTATTGATAAAATTAATTTCATGCTCTTGTACATATATATTTGTGTGCCCAATTGTACTTGTCATTGAGATTTGTAGGCACATAGTTTGCAAGAAGTTGTAAAGAGGTATGCCTTACTCATACTTGATGATGACCTTATGATGATGATGAACATGATGGAAAGAGGGAGCTGCAACCCTGATGACTTTGAAGTTTACATTAATGAGTAAATGATGACCTTGTTGCCATATGAAGGAATGAAGTTTTGGAAGGTCGAAGTTCTCCGATGATATGATGACACAAAACAAGGAGCTTATGTAGCTGCAAGAATAAAGTTATTTATCTCCCTAAGTTGAAAAGGAGCTTGAATGAAACAAAATGTAAATCCACCATAGCTAAGAGAGAGATCATGATCTTGGAAAATGTTGATAAGGAAAAGAATCAGAGAATGGCTGAAGCACTACTGATGGTTATTTATGAGGAAGACTTGGTTGTTTTGAGAAGTGCGGAGGTTGAGTTTGGTGTTGCTTGAGAAGATTGGAAAAGGAAGCTTTTGTCGAGATTTGTTTGGATATTATGATGAACTAAGCAACATCAAAATGTTTGAGAACCCCAAAGATTGTGCTAACATATTGATAATATGAACCAATATATTGGAAGTGATTGAGGTCGTGAGGCTACCATATGTTTAGATGAATTAACAAGTAGTTGGTGTCTTGATCTCTCACTGAGAAGCTTGAATATTTGATGAAGCATGCCTAGATTGGTGGATATCTTTGATTTGGTTGAGAGGGAGAGATGAGTACCATAAACTATGCGTGTGATGGTACTTGGGAGGACATCTTGTCTTGGTTGGTGTTGAGATCTCAGTTAAGTTAGCCTTGATAATGTCTAGATTCTGGTGTGGGAGGGCATCTTGGTCTTATGGAGCTCTGTTTTAGTGTTTGACCTTGATGATACCTAGATCCCTGTGGGGGTTGGTGTCTTGGCATGGAGGCCTAGATGGTATCTGTATCCTCTTGGATTGATACTAAGGCTGTAGCTTGATGGTACCTATGGTGGCATGTTGCCTTGATGACGCCTTAGTCCCTGTTATAGTCTTATATCCTTGAATTAGTATCTTGGAAATGACACTTGGATCCTTGAATTGGTGTCTTGATGATGACACCTGGATCCTTGAAATAGTGTCTTGACAATTGGATCTTTGATATGATACCTTGGTAGTTGGGTATCTAGCATTACATATGTTGTACTCTTCTTGGAACATTTCAAATTGAGGTCAACCTTGTACTGGTTGAACAATTATGAATACCTTCCTAGTTAAGAGGGAGTGTTGAAAATGTAACTAGTATCAATCTTCATAATTGTTGTTTAGCTCAAGATATAATGCATTTGTTAAAAGAAAAGAAAAAGAAGAATTACTATCAAAGAAAAATCATTTATAAGCATGGTTTTCATGCTCAGTCTTCATAATTGTTGTTTTTAGCTCATGATATAATGCATTTGTTAAGAGAAAAGAAAAAGAAGAATTACTATCAAAGAAAAATTATTTATAAGCATGGGTTTCATGCTCATTTGATTATGTTTCTAGGTCAAAGCACACATTCAGTGCTTCTAGGGTCGTGTCATGTGTCATAGTTCTTATCATCATGTAATAGATCCTCATTGGGCTTTTTGTATCAAAGAAGTTTTTTTTTAATGTAATTTGGTCAATTATGGCTCCTCCACCAAGTCGACTTGCTCTTTATTCAAGTTGGTCTCATAAAGGGAATTCATCCACACAAAAAAGACTATATATAAAAGTGCAATATGACCTATTGTGGCATCTAATCATCAAGAGTTTGATCTGCAATTTAAGGAAGTGCGAAGGCAAGAAAGAAGACTTGAAAAAGAAGAAGAAAACCCTAGTGAAGAAAGGAGGAACCCTAGCAAAGTATAGAGGACAATTTTCTCTTCTTAGCGAAGAAAGGAGGAACCCTAGCAAAGTATAGAAGACCATTTTCTTTTATTTTTGGTTCACATGTGCAAAATTCTGAGTTGTAGGAGGGGTTGAAATTGCAAGTTTGCAGTAAGGCCGAAATTATGATGCAGTAGGGCCAAAATTTATGTTTGATGCAGTATTGAAGAAGGCTAACTATGGTTGATTAGAAGCTCATTTGAAGGATTATCTTGGGAGGTTGACTTGGTGGATTGGAGGAGGTCTTTGTCTTGGTCAAGGGTCTTGGTTGTCTCATTTGATTTGGTTCTAAAGGAAGAGAAAAGAATTTTGGGTTTTTCCCCTAGGAGAGGGGTTTTTCCCAGGGTGAGAGCCTACATCTTGTGTCCTTATTGTTTTGATCTTCATGCACTTATGTTTTGGTAGTTGCTTGATGATAAGAAAATAAAAGAAGACATAAAAGAAGATAATAAGAATTCAAAGAAATCACTAGTAATTATCAAGATAAGAAAATCTTTCTGCCTTTCTGATTTTTTGACAACATCATATCTCCCAAGTGTTGGGGCTCCAAGGTGATGTATAAGCCCTCCGCAGTCATCTCATAGAGGACCATCATCATCTAGGCTATGGATCAAGTAATGCCCATCAAATAGTGTCAAGGCCAGTCTAGGGGCATCCTGGGTCCACTGGGCACATCATCGATATCTCTAACACTAAGCATCATGGGCTTAGCGTTCGAACATTTGGGGGTTCCTTTGCGTGTCAAGGATCATGTGGAAGCAACAAATGGCCCAACACTTTGCTCTAGGTAGGCAATGCTGCATCATCAAAGTCAATCTCTCTCTTTGCACTGTATGGCATGGCTTCGACTACTTTGCTGATGAGGTGGGGGCAATCACCTCTAGAAGCCTTAATTTTTGTGATGTGGACCACTTGACAAAACCTACTCAAACCAATAAATCATTAGGTAACTCATGCCATAGCTGCATCATGGTGGACCATATTTAAAATTAGGGGCACAACCAATGCTTCACACAAAGATCACTATCAAATATCTAACTATACCAATTATTTTATTGGTGTTCCCTCTCTTATGTTTGAAATTGCTAGATGGATAACCTTATTAGGTGTTTCCAACCCCAAGGGGAAGTGATAGGTCCCCGGTCAACCCATCAGTCCATAGGTGCAATTGGAGATGGTGGTAATGGAGTGGGCAAGACTTCAGGGCCAAGTGCCATAACTAGGAGACTAGATATGGTGGTTCAACATCTTGGGTGTATAGATGTAAGGAGGGAGCAATCGTTGAGGCATGAGTTATCCCTTTCCATGGCCTACGTTTTCCACCCCTCTGGTGCATCTTTTATTTTTTATGATAATGCTTTGATATGGTGCATAGCTCAAGAGACCAAGCTTGCATTTGAGAGATTTAGCATTTATTACCCCTTAAGATCAGGCAATTTATTGCTCATTAGGGTTGGGACATTATAGGGGTTCTTTTTTATGTGTGGAGCATCAAGTTCTCTAGGAACCAGGTAATGGCTAATGATGGGGGTAGAGCTCATACTAGGATTTTGCCCATGCACTAAATTTACTCCCAACTATCTTTTTCATTTTCCCTTTTTCTTTTCTAATGGATTTCTTTGCTCTTATCATTCTTTTATTTGCAACAACCTTGTGGGCAATGTTTTCTGGCATAGAACCAAGGATGATGATAAGAGAGTGCCAATCCCATGACCAATGATCACCTACCCGAAGAATGGATGTGAAATAGAGGGAATGACGGGAAGTGGTAAGTATGGAATATCATGAGCATGCTACTTCAATTAGAACCTTCCTAGTAGTGCCCTTCCTATAACCCTAAGGCCTTAGAAGAGGTCCCACTAGACTAGGATCAAAGACTAACCACCCAGGTGAAGTGAGGGAACAAGAATATAGTCAAGGTTGGTAAATTATTTGAATCACCCTTTGTTTCATATTAGTATGCCCTAAAACAATCAACAAAAGCACATGATTGTAGAATGGTAAAAGTACCTGCTGATGGATGACCCACCTTCCTTAAGGATGAACGTTAGATGGGAGAAAGAGATCTAATCAGAGCGTATGTATGCGAAGGGTCCACAATATCATGTCAAGTGTTTGATCAATAGGGCTATTGGTTGGCGGGCTATCCAAGAAGGAGACACATTTCTCATATGGGTTACCTTCAATAGTCATTAAGCATGCAACTAATAACTCACTTAATACCCAAAAAAATTGTTTATTAGGTTTTAAGGAGCTGATGGATGACCCACCTTCCTTAAGGATGAATGTTAGATGGGAGAAAGAGATCTAATCAGAGCGTATGTATGCGAAGGGTCCACAACATCATGTCAAGTGTTTGATCAATAAGGCTATTGGCTGGCTGGCTATCCAAGAAGGGGACACATTTCTCATATGGGTTACCTTCAATAGTCATTAAGCATGCAACTAATAACTCACGTAATACCCCAAAAAATTGTTTATTAGGCTTAAAGGAGTTGATGGATGACCCACCTTCCTTAAGGATGAATGTTAGATGGAGAAAGAGATCTAATCAGAGCGTATGTATGCGAAGGGTCCACAACATCATGTCAAGTGTTTGATCAATAGGGCTATTGGCTGGTTGGCTATCCAAGAAGGAGACACATTTCTCATATGGGTTACCTTCAATAGTCATTAAGCATGCAACTAATAACTCACGTAATACCCAAAAAAATTGTTTATTAGAGGTCCCATTGGACTATGATTAAAGACTAACCACCCACGTGAAGTGAGGGAACAAGAATATAGTCAAGATTGGTCAATTATCCGAATCACCATTTGATTTATATTAGTATGCCCTAAAACAATAAACAAAAGCACATGATTGCAAAATGGTAAAAGTACTTGCGCATGGATATGACCCAACTTCTTTCAAGGATGAATGCTGGATGAGAGAAAGAGATTTGGTTGGAGCATATGTATGTGGAGGGTCCACGACATGATGTCAAGTGTTATTCAATAGGGTTGTTGGTTGGTTGGCTGTCCAAGAAGGAGAAAAATTTCTCCTATGGGTTAACCACTTTTTGGTAGGTAACAATCATCATCACCAAGGAAAAAGAATGCTGCAATTGTGTGAAGTTTATACATACCATAATTTTCCTTAAAAAATATCTTGTCCTTGTCCTCTGAGTGATTCTCAAATAGTTGTTAAGCATGCAACTAAATAAATAACTCACATAATACCCAAAATAATTGTTTACCAGACAAAGAGGATAATGATGCTCTGTCGTTGAATTGCCAAAAATGTCATCTGTATAACATTCATTGTAATGATACCAAATATTTTTTTGATCCATGAATGACAATTCTTTGAAACTAGGAATGTTTTGATTTTGGCCTTTTATCCATGGTGGATGATAATATTGCTTCACTAGGTGCATGCTATATGATGAAAGCCTTCTCTACATTTGTAAAAAATTCCTATATCCTTCTTAGAGTATGCATGAACCTGAAGTGCGACCCTTTCATGCTTGTAAGTATTGAAGAGGTGAAGGTGCTCTCTTTGGCTCTTTATCAACTAATATTAATAGTTCAAAAAAAACATAATATGCTTTGCATATCCAGGGTTTGCCTCCAAGTATCTCTATACTAATGATTTGGACGTCTCAGTAGCTATACTTTGAGTCATGATGTTGAACTGTATGGATGCACTCGAAGTGGATAATCATTTCCTTCATTAGGGTCCATACAATATACATGTTGATCTACTTTGAGGATATTATTTCAGAGTTACTGTTGTCTTGTGAGTACCTTGGAGGTTGTGTGGTTAGAGAATGTGTGGAACAAATCACCATTGTTCCTTTTACCAATGAAGTATGAAACAATCATATACTTTACTTACTTACCTTCATGCATGCCCTTAGTCAATGGTGGACCATACAAATATTATATTGGCCTTTCTCGAGCATCTTCGTTGTCTAAGATCAAGGTGCACACTCCTCCTTGGAGGTTGCTTATGCATTTGTTATTAACACTTAATGCTTGAAATATTAAACATACGTGCAATACCCTACAAGAGTACCGTTTAGTACTTGTTGATGTATAGTGAGGGAGGCACTAGATTTATCATCAAATCCATTCACTTGCCTTAGAAATAGAGTTGATTTTCTTGATGGATTTGTTGTAGATGTCAAGGCCAAAGGCCTCAAAACATTACTATAGGATATAATAATAAAACACTGTTCTCTTTTCACGTGTTTTTTTCTTTCTTTCTAAATCAAGAGGGATTTAGTAACTAGAACATAATCATTTGTGCCACCAAGGATCACACCACATTGTCGCTACTGTAACTCTTTGGCACCATATAATAGCCTGCAAACCACATCAAGCAAGCTTATCTGAGATTTGATTTGAGCTAGGTGAGTCCCAACCACTTGAGTTTTAAACAATTCATGATGTTGGGCTTTGATCCCCTTGTGTGTGTGCATGGATCACGAGATCATTTAATATAATCTCTTTGGGTGCAAACACATGTTCGACTACTACCTCAAGGTGACCCCATGGCTCTAGGTTAAGACCTCACGAGAATTGAACCTTGCCCATTGGTGAAGAAGTCCTCACTTTCCACCATTGGAGCCAAACCATTTGAGCTTATGTTTGAAGGACATGGGAGTGGGCTTTGATCCACTTGTGTGTGCATTTAGTCATGAAGTCATTTGACATAATCTCTCTAGGTGCAACCACACATTTGACCACTACTTCAAAGTGATCCTATGGCTTTAGGTTAAGCCCTCATAAGAATTGAACCTCGCCCAATGGCGAAAAAATCTTGGCTTTCCTCCATTGCGTCCAACCCCTATGGGCTTTAAAATTTGAAGGACATTGGGGTGGGCTTCAATCCACTTATGTGTGCATAGGTCATGAGATTATTTAATATAATCTCTTTGAGTGCAACCACATGTTCGACAATTACCTCAAGGTGACCCCATGGTTCCTGGTTAAACCCTTGTGAGAATTGAACCTTGCCCAATGGTGAAAAACTTCTTGCTTTCCATTGTTGGATTCAACCCCTTTGGAATTAAAAAAAATTGAAGGAAATTCAGGTGGGAGTTGATCCTCTTATGTGTGCATGGGTCATGAGATCATTTAACATAATCTCTTGGGTGCAACCACACGTTCAACCACTACCTCAAGGCATATTTATAAAAAAATCATGGTGAATTTAATTAATTTTTTTTCCTTGGCAATTTTTTTCTTGAATATCTTTGTTGCTAAATTTGAACATGAACATGAATTGGGTGACTCAACTTGAATTTATATCGGGGGTTTTGACAAACTTATACAAGTTATATGGTAAAAATTACATTGTATGGAAGCTTCAAAATAAATAATTTATATAAGTAATGTTACCAAACTCTTCCAAGATAGAGTTGATCCCCAATTTTCATCCTCTTTGAAGAAATTGACTTGAGTAAGCTCCTCTAAGTTGACTTGGCCTCGAGTCATACTTGCATTTTTGACTTGTAAGTGACTTAGACTTGCAAGTCAATTGTGACTCAAACTTGACGAATTAGACTTGCTATTAATTGGTCACTTGTATATAATGAATAGGAAAAAAATAATAATTTTGCTCGTTTTTTCTAACTTGATATTGCAACAATGAACTGTCAAACCTATCAAATTGTCATTTTGTCTAGAATCCATGTTGTTTTATACTATGAAATATCAAATATGTATTTTGAACCAAGTTATTTATTGGAAATTCACACTATATAGGCATTGATAACTTTCATATTAATGAAGAACATCTTTATTGTAAAACTTAGTGTACTTTTAATTGTTTAATTTCTCGAGTCAATTCTTGATCTTCCCTGAGTTCATTGAATATGAATCTTGAGGTTCAAAATTTGACAAGCCTCAAAATAATTGTTTAGAGTAACTCCCGTTCTTCCCTGAGTTCTTCGAATATGAACCTTGAGGTTCGAAATTTGACGAACCTCAAAAAATTTGTTTAGATTCGCTTCTACTACGTATGTTCATTTTAGTTTGCTCAAGATTGCGTTTGTGACCTTTGTTTGCATGTGAAATGCCCTCTATTTGCATATGTGCCCTTTGTCAATAACACTCATGTGATAGCGTGAGGGCAGGCTACACTTGCTACTGCTAGCTATGGTTCAGGAGTTAGTTGCAACCTTGAAATGTAGTTAGCTGTGGAGGGTTAAGTAGAACTTTATCTAATTGGTTCCACTTGTCCTGTGGTTGTATTGGGTAGTGTTGGTGTGGTTGCTTATACTTTGAATTGGGGTTTGGTTCAATTTTTGAGATAGGCGGGGGGAATAAACTTGGTTTGTTGCCTCACCTATTGTTTGGTCCCTCCATCTCAAATGCCCTCCATTTGAAGCAGTGGGATTTTCTATCTATCACTAATATCAAGGTCACTATATTAATTACATATATGGCATATTATATAAATATAATATAATATTACATTTTTGTTGTATTGGATTATATATATATATATGTTGTACAAATATAATATTAATCAAATAAGTTATTTAAGTATTGCAATACTTAAACCCAGCTTGAACAGAAGTAGAACCACCAGGGACACTGACACCAAAAATTAGACTACACTGAAAAGCCTGTTTCCATTTAAGTATAGTTGGTGAAGGGTTCACAGGTGTAGAAATTTCTTTTGCAAATTCAGAAAACTTTCAACTCTTAAAGAGGATCCATGGATCTAATCCCTGTGAATTATCGGCATTAGGGTTGAACTGAAATATAAATTACAGAAGCAAACTTCGGACAATATTTCACTTCACATCAACTTCAATACACTGGAAAATTCAAGAGAGAAGATACCAAATATGTGGCAACACGTTTCAGCCCTTTAGGACAATATTTTCATGCGTAGACCAGATATGAAATCAATGCAATTAATGTAGATTTACAGCAGTGAATATGTCCTGTTATCCTCAACATAAAATGTTAGGTTCCTAAACAATTTCAGCATTAACTTATGTCAAATTAGCAGGACATACAAGCGCTGTAAATTACGAAACCATGAAGACAATGAGCTGGAAATCAAATCTGCAAAAAGAGAATCTTGGACAGCCGAAAAATTCATATATAGATAGATAGATAGTAGATAGGAGATAAAGTTTAAGTGCATACTATCAGCTTTTCACAAGTTGGTGCGACACTCCCTAGCTAGGGAAAACCAAGAAAACCCTAGCTTTACCAAATATACTTCAACAAGCTATGCAAGTCCTTCTTGGCCTCATTAGATGTCTCTTCTCCTCCTTCTCAAGAAGTAAAACATAGGGTTTATTACCAAACCTTAACTCCAATGCCTTGTTAAGGATCAAACCCTAGCCATACACTTCAAAAATGATCCAAGTAACCGTAGTGACTTAAGACAGAGAGATAAAGTACAAAGAAGATTGAACAAGAGAGAGAGAGAGGGACTTGTGGTTCTTTTTTTACATCTCTAACCCAAGTGTAAAGAAGAATAAGCACAAGTGCATGATTGATTTTTGATAATCTCTTCCTCTATTTTTATGAGAGGTAAGGGAAGTCCACAATGACAAGTGGACCTAGCCCACTACAAGCAACCTAAGGACACAACTCGGTCCACACATGTAAAGTGCTCTACTCCAAGTGACACATGTCAAACTCCAAGGTGATGACAATAAAAAAGCAAAGCTCTAAGGCATGGGCGTTACTCCTTAAGGTCTAATGCTCCTTGACCAAGGCTCCAAAGCTCTAATGCATCTCCAAGGCAATGTGCCTCCTTAAGGACAACCACCACACCTACATGTCCACGCGCTCAACCTAACCATTGTCAAGTGTAAGCCTCCATGCAAACAACTTGTTGCCTAGGGTTCAACGACTTCCTCTAATGCAAGGTGTCCTCCAAGTAAGCAACCTCTCTCCATGTGCTAGCAACATGAAGAAGTCACCAACCTCCATAGGTACCAAATGCTCTAAGGAAGAATGTCATACAAACATCATACAAGGTTCAACAACTTAAGTGTTAGCCACCTCCACTGTGCAAGTCCATCTTGGAACACCATGTATCAACCATATACCATGCACCCCACATCTAATGAAGCACCCTTAAAGGTAGTGTAAACACTTTCAAAGTAACCTTGAAAGCTAGCAATAGGGCCTCAGCTAGCACATGTTGTGGATATCACTCTAATTCTCTTATAGATTCACACATATAGGAGGAGATATGTATTTTTTGCATATTTTATATATATTAAAATCTCTTTATCAGTCAATGTTCCACCGAGTTTCTGGGACAGGGTGATGCAGGAACAAGGAGACGCACAGGGCGAATGTGTGGGAGCACCCCCAAATATATATATATATTTTAAATTCAATAATGAAATACATTGATTCATACATCATAAGTGATTCAATGAAATAGAAATAGTAAAATATTGTATACATTGATTTGAAATTCATCATTTATTATTCTAGAATTTAATTAGTACTAACCAAAATAGTAGATACTAAAATCTGAAAAATTGGAATAGTAAATTGAAATTACTCTAACTCAAAAATAGTAGAAAGTGACGAGTCAAAGACTTGCCTAAGGTCATTAGTATCTGGAGCCAAGACTCAAAAGTTAAAATTAAAAATGAACAATGGACAATGAATCAATGTTATTAGAATTGGACCAATGATCAAACTGGTATACCCCAAATTGGGTCTGGAAAAAAAATTAGACCAAAATACTAGTCGACCAAAAAATACATAAATTTTCAAATTTTGAAAAAAAAATTGTAAATATTCATGTACATCCATATTAATCAAAATCATTACACAAATATGCAAAGTTTCTCATATATATAGCAAGGGTGCATGTAACCAAAATAGAACCAAGTGCAATCCATATTTGAACCAAAAATACATCAACAACAAATAGGTTCTAGATGGCTTTTATAGTCCCAAAAAATTCATGCTACAACAAATATCTATATATCATCAAAATCATTGCATATATTGGGATCCTCATCATCAATATCATCCTTTAAGCGTCAAAATAAGATAGAAAAAGCTTAACATGTCAAGCCGAGATTTTGTTCGAGTGTTAGGTACAACTTTACTAGGGTTGTGATAGAGAAGTTCAATAATCAATGCCACTGATATCGAGGTACATAGAGGGTTTGGTGCCCTTGATTAAATGCTAGTTCCATACTGTCATACATGATAGATTCGAATGGAAACATTGCAATCCCCCCAATCCTGAAATCCTGAAAACTGTTAAGTTTGTTGGATTTTGAGTGAGATCTGAAATTCTGCTTTCTCCATATGAAATCCAATGAGGTTAGAACCACTCAAACATCTTGAGAGTTAATGGTAATGTTAAAAATTGAAGTAAAAGTTCCTTTTACTTCAGGAAGTTAGCATTACTATTAATTACATACGATTAATAAGGCCCCAGGGTTGAATATTAGGCTTCCCCACTCATAAATTATTGTTTTCAAGCAAAATTCAAGGGGGATGCCCACAAGCACTTCTTCTGGGGAAATGCACCCCCCACATTGGGGAAACATTTCCCCTTGCATGTCCCCGAGTTTCCCCAAAAGGGGGTCATGGGGAAACATTGCCCTAGGTATCCCCTTGTCCCAAGAGCGCGGGGAACGTGAAGGGTGCTCCCCTAACTCTTGGGGACGCTTCCCTGTGGAACATTGTTATTAGTCCTTTTTTTCGAAAGGTATAAATTTGTGGAGATTCCCTTGCTTGCCTGGATTCTTGAATGGAGGGAGGTATTAACCACCAACCACTCTGTGCTGCTGGTAACCCCAATTAACTCAGTAGGAATCGATCTTGTGACCTCCCATAGGAACTGTTCCTTGGTGATATGGCCTAACTGATCTAGCTATCCCTTGGGGCTCTTTCTTTGACGTTATTATCCTAAAAGATTTCATTCTTTTCTTTTGTTATAATTTTTAATATGTTGTTATTTAGAATGCAGTAGTAATTGAACTCAATGGAATGTGTTTGCATCTTCTATTCTCTAATGATTTAGTTTCATGATTATGGTTTTATGCCCCCTTTTTTTCAGTGGATAGGAATGGGAAATAAAGAATTAGTGGAGTATTTTAAAGGATATAAAGCCATGAAAGCAAGACATGCATATGGCCCTAAGGGGCATCGTGGAATGAGTGTACTTATATTTGAGGAATCGGCAATGGGGTACTTGGAGGCAGAGCGCTTACACAAGCAGTTTTTGAAGGAAGGGCGAGGAAAAGATGATTGGGAACGACGCCCGGTATTGTTTCATCCAGGTGGACAACGTATATTATATGGTTACTTTGCAACGAAGGAAGAGATGGAGATTTTCAACAGACACTCGAAAGGTTTGTGTTATTTATTTTCTTTGAAGCTTTTATATGGTGTGTATGACAAAAGGATGCGTTGCTTAATTTTCATTTCTTATGTAAAGCATGCATTGAATTTCTGAATGTCTCCTAACATTGTCACAACTTACTAAACATAGCCATATTATTTAGGAAAGTCTCATTATGTTCAACAGGATTCTTAAATTAATTGTGTAATCCCCAAGATGCAGTAGAAAGCATAGCCATATTATTTAGGAAAGTCTGATTATGTTCAACAGGATTCTTAAATTAATTATGTAATCCCCAAGATGCAGTAGGAGAGAGATGCTATTTGGTTCCTGTAGTCTTATGTGAGTTAGGACTAAAGCTTTTATCCTTTTGTGGAAGGAGAGTCATTATAACAGTGCAAAATTGTCTTGCAGGCAAAACAAGTTTGAAGTATGATATGAGATCCTATCACAAGATGGTAGTAGAACCCATGAGGCAAATGGACGAGGACAATCAGAAACTCACCTGGTTTAAGACAAAAGTTGCTAAGCAACAGGAGCATAGTAGAACTTTAGAAGAGACAGTTAGTATAGTGGCGTCAAAATTGCGGATGAGAGAAACTGAAATTAAGATTATTAGACAGAGGGCTACAGAGCAACACGAGGAATGCTTGAAAGAGGTATACTTATTTGATAGTTGAGACTGGCACGTACGGTAGTTGAAACATAGCATCTTAAATTGGTTTAGTTAGTGTCTTGTAATTGCACCTCGAGTATAATGTTTTATGATGCCTAGACCTATTGTCCATTAGACGTGTCACTTTGATGAAAATTTCCAATATATTCAGGAACATATATTGTATTTCAGAGTTTATCATTTTGTGGTTTTTGAGGTAATTGAAAACTTTGGGCAGATGGACTATTTGGAGCAAAGTTATAGACAACAAATTGATAAGCTGAATGAAGATGTTGTAAAAGGAGAATCACAGTTGGAAGAGATGCAGGAGGAGTTCAAGAATACTCACTTAGATCGTTGCCACCAACTTGAAGTTGACTCTGCTAAGCTCCCAAAGGATACACAAGTTGTGAATGATGAACAACAAGAACAAAGGATCAAGTAAATTTTCCTTCCATTATGGATGCTTTAAATTTGTCTTCATTTTTTTGCTTTTGTAAGTAATTAACTCATTAATTGTCACCGACATATACACAAAATGTAACTTTTCCTCCATTTCCCAAAGTTTAGATCAGCTAAAGTGCCTGTTGGAATCTGTATCCTATAGGAATATCTGACAGCGTGCATTTGCTGCAGTGCATTAGCTGGGTAGAGGACACCCATTCTTTGAGGCCAGCGCTGTAGTGGGTTTGCATAACGTGTCGCTGAACTGCTTAGATCTGGAAAAGTGAACTAGTTAATAAGCATTAAAATTCAAAAAGCAGTATAATGAAATAAATCATTCTTTGGCTTCTCATCAACCATTTCCTCTTTAGAGGAAAGAACTTATCCAAAAAGAATAGATGTCGTTTGTCATTCAACTATGGGAGTTTCCATTCAGTACGCTGATTCTTTTGGAACAGTATCGGACACCTGTGCACTATCTTCTGGGTCATTTGAGGCATTAGTATAAGACTAATGAATCTATTAATGATTATAGTTGAATCACGTTCACAGGTTAACGAAAGAATAGGTCAATGGGACTAGAAAATACAGCCCGTTACAAAAATAATGTTGGCGTGCCAAGGCTATCCCTGGAACCTAAAGGATGAAAAGATCCAAGTGAAACTTGCACACCTGAGAGGGTAAACCCTAGAAAATAGAGAGTTGCTGCTTAGCATTAGGTATAGCGGTAGAAGTAGAGAAAGGAGAATAAATTTTATCTGCATGGGTCACTGTTAAGGTACCACTGCAATTCCTGATAATGTTCTTTGGGGAATGTCTGGGGCTGAGAGAGCCTTTCTGGGTGATTCTGGGAAGAACTTTGAGGCTGTTGGTCCATGCTGTCCTAAACTTTGAAGCACCTTTTGTTAGTGACCTGTGCTTAGAGAGGTCTGCATAATGGTTTTTTTTGCACAGTTGCCTAAGCTTGACAAGTGAATTAGTTAAAAATTTAATTCTCAGAACTGGTGCAGACCAAACACTATCACAACATTTATATTTAGGTTTTTATATCATAAATTGAAAGAATCACATGCATACAATCAAGATAATCTAGATGACCATGTAAATATTAAAAATATCTATCCTTGCCAGCTTTTCCTTCGTCCTAACCCAAAGACTAACAAAGACATCCTGGGTGAGAAAACACAATTAAAGCTTCAATAGTATTTAGTCATGCAAGGTCAGTCAGAGGCTGCTTTAACTAGCATAACATCTCAGAGTTTCTTTTTCATGAGCAAGCATATCCATTAAGATAGCCACCTTGTTTCCATAGAGTCCATGAATAGTTGACTGATTGATGACATGGGTGCCACAAATTAAAGGTCACCAGGATAACTAGAAACACCAGGAAGGGCCTCTTACAAATCTGGTGATATGGCTAACGTAAGTGAGCTGGTATATAGAAAATGATCTGACCAGGATCAAACTGTAAGCTGCCAATTGAAACTATCTTGTAATCGTCTTACCCAAGTAACAGTTCTTCCAACTCTGTTCTGAACAAAAATGCTTCATACAGCATGATAGGCAGGGCATGGATAGAACTTAAAAATATCCGTTGTTGTTGCATCTTGACCTCAAATATGGAGGGGCAGTGTTCCATATGTTATGTTGCGATTCACAGCTATTTGTAACCTGAGTTGGGCTGAGAGCAAGATGGGTAGGGAGGGTCATGACTTCGTGTACAACTCTTCATTTCCATGACTAAGATCTAACCTATGCTTGGATTCTTCCATGTCCATTTGTCATTGTCAGGTTTCAGAATTTTTCTTTATTTGGCTTCTGAAGCGCAACCAAATTTTCCTTTTTGTTTACGTGGCCCCTTCTGGGAATTCCTTATGGGAAATGTTTATCAGCCCCAATTTCCAGCACCCTCATACCCCCAATATCAACCATAATACCCAGCTTATGCACCACATGCACATAATGTCCCTCAATTTCAGCAAGGGTATAATCCACCCTGTTGTTGCTCAGATTGTACAAGTACGGTGCAACAATGACTCAGGTCGGGGGCTGTTACTCTGATCCCTGACCTCTACGTTCTAGCTGTCTCCCAACAACAGTGTATGGGGGGTAGTCCCTATGGAAGATAGGAATGCAAGTCTCGTTGGTAACTAACAAGTCTGGGAGACACAGTGGAATGGCCTAACCACTTGGTTGATTTAGCAATATTTATAAATTAGAATAGATTTAAATGTGAGACCAATGCCTTATGGAGTCAATTTCTTGTTCTATATCGATTAGAGACCAAGTAACCGAATGAACAACTGCCGCTTGAATGAATGGCTATCCTATATGCTATGCAAATCCAAGACCTAAGTGCAATGCAAGAATCTTGGTTACTTTTAATTAAATGCTTATTCTAGGTGTGTCCTTCCTCTTAACTATTTTGGAACTAGTCTCTAGAGTAGGTTGTGAGAAAGAGGCCATGGGGAAGCAATCAAAGGCTTGATTAACGATACCTGCCCTCAGGTACTAAACAATAGGTGCCTCTGGCACTGCAAAGACTATGACTCTGATGACTACAAGGTCATTGTGTTAACCATGAAAGAGGTGCTAGGCTCCTCAAGCTAGATGAGAAAGGTTGTCCTATTATCTCTATCAACCAAGCTTATGTTTGGAGGTAAGTTATTACAGGCAAGACTTGTCCTAGAATGAGATGGAAGGATTATGCGTGCTTCTTGAATTAAGATTGTTTCATGTTCTTTAAGTACCTAGTGTTGATTATCTTATAACAATAGTACTTACCAATGAATTGGGAAACAAATCTTAAGGCAAGACAAAGTGCTCGATGATATAAGTGCCAACAAGATACAAAAGATATCCGCAACGAGCAATTGCTTAGTTATAAGAAAGATGCTCTCCACAATGACTTACCAATAGAGAGTACACAATTAGATATCTACTTAAACATGAACTATAAATGACAATTAGAGCACTACTTAGAACAATTAGCCAATGATTCTCAATACAAGATGCCAACCAATTAGAAATCTTCCAAGATAGTTCAACAAGATAGACACCAATATTACTCAACACCAATTATCCGAGAGATGCTCGATTAGATTAGAAGCCTTCAAGTAAAAAACACTTAGAATTTTAATGCCAATAAGAATGACAATATAAGAGCACTACTATTCATTAAGGTTCTTATGTCAATTAGAATGATGAAAACAATTATACTTCAAAGACAAGTAATGTGACTTAAATCGTCCACAACAATACGAGCATCCAATGAACTCTTAGATTATCCCACTTAGGCAACCAAGATCATTAGATTATGTGCTTTAGAGCGTGATTTTATTAGATGTGAATTATGAACTTTATAGCTTATGAACTGACAAGGAAAACACTATGTTAGCTTAATGCTCTTCACAATAGCACATAAACCATGAAATAAACCTTTTCGCCCTTAGCTATTTGAACAATGCAAGATAGATGACTTACGTAAGATATCCAATGAACTATAATTGATTTTATAACAGCAGAGAGATAAACGACTTTAGAGCCTCCTAAATGCAAAATGCAAGATGCATATGCTTGCCAAATATGAGAAATATGAATCCAAGTGTCAAACCAAGTTTGCTGATATGAAATTATGAATTGATTAGCCCTTTTATGATGCAAATACCACTGTTATATCAGACCTCTTATGCAGAGATGACAGTCACCAAAAGTCGTAGATTCATGCCAAATTATGATTGCCCAACTTATTCAATTTCTTCCTTGATGTGTCAAGCAACTTATGAATTGATTTTAGACCAATTTAGGGTGTCTTTTACCACTGTTAAGAAGATATTAGACTACTGTAGAAAAACTGAGATGAGTAAAAGGGTTTCAGAGGCAAACCAATGGCCTTAGGCCTTGAAGTTCACTTGTCCAACTTGCCAAAATTTTTCCAATCACTAGAACACCTGCGAACACCAAAATTTATGCCAAATACCTCTGCAAAACACACCAAAACTCAGTCCCAAAATCAAGTGCTCAAACAAGGATGGAAAGAGGGCAAGAAAGGCCTAATTTAGGGCCGTGTTAACGCTGCCAAGGCCTAGTAGGTCTGCGACTAGTGGAGTAGAGGTCAACTAGGGCCTACGTTAAGGAAGAAAGCCCCACAAGGGGTTGCCATGAGCCCTAGAGGGGCTGCGGCCAAGGACAAGGCTTCAAAGAAGCCTGTGGTAGAGGCTAGAAGGCCCAAAAGAGGCCACGACAAGGCAAACAGAGGGGAGAAAAGGGGGGCCGAGCCAGAGGAAGGCTAGAGGAGGAGATGGAGGGAGGAGAGCAGGCTGAGGGAGCTGGACGGAGGGCTGGAATGGGCAGTGAAAGAGAGGGAAGGCCTGCGACAAGCCTAGGAGGGGAGGTCGAGAGCCCTAGGCCTACAAAAGTAAAAAAAGGGTGATGACAACCCTAGAAAGGGTCGCGTTAGGGCTTTAAAGGCCAACTTAGACTAGTGGCTAAGGTTGCAAAGGAAATAGGGGCAGTGGCTAGGCTTAGGAAGGAGAACACTGGGCCTGGAGGCCCTAGAAAAATTTGAAACCCTCATCAAAATGTGATTTTGTTTCAGATCTTTAGTATTTGCCCAAATCATTGCAAAATTATTTGATTGTTGGCCTTACAAAAATTTTAGAGACTAGATCTTACCCTCAAGGGCCTAGATCTAGCTCTAACCCAACAAACCTTCTTGAATATCACATGTACAAATGAGAATACAAGTATCTAAAACACCAAAATATATATAATTATATATATAATATAATATATAATATATATAATATATAAACCCCAAAATCCAACTGCAAAACAAAGATTAGAAAAATTTATATACAAAGATTAATTTACAAAATTTATTTACAAGATATACAAATATACAATGCTTGAAAGATTTTTTGAGGAATAAGTTTTTGTAAATTTTGACAATGGCTAGATGTATTTCGAAATATAGATATTAACCACAGCCTTAGCAAAGTAAGAAAATCACATAAAATATTTGAAGTCCAAACAAGGTCAGCGAGTACCCATAGTTTGTGAACTTGGAGCCCAAGGGTTGGGGAACCTGCAAACTCTATATATTTCTAAAAAACTTTGTTAGATCATACAATGATATCACCCAAGATAAGCCCAAAACATACCTACAGAATGTTTCTATCATCTACAAATGAAATAACAATTCATATAATATTTGAAGCACAATATGGGAATACACATACCCGGCACATACCACAGATCAATGAGATAAAGACACCATGAGTTGTACCCCAAATTCTTTTATTATGAAATTCAAACGTTCCTAGCAGAACAATGGCTTCACACTAGCCTTTACAAAATTACATCTGACCAAAGATAGAGAATAGAAGCAAAATGCCTTCTATTTATAAGGAAGTCCCTCTAAGTGGAAAATAACGGCTAGTTGGCTTGATCCCCATCAAAATAATCTTGACCGTTGATAAATCTTTGATCAACTTTTAATCTTTGTTGTTGAAAATACTTATTTTTGAAGATTATTCTAATTTCTCATTAAAACCATTTTTTATTAGTTCAAAAATAATTATTTTGAACTAATTTTCTAAAAAATTTGACCTTGACTTAACCACCAAGGTCCAAGGGTCCAAATTTTCTTGAAATTTCCAATATTCCCTTGTTGGGGGATCTCCAAGAATTAACATTTTTTAGACCCACGAATTTTCCCTCTTAGAGAAATTAATTTCTCTAACATTTTAATTTTGACTCTAAATTATTTAATTTTCTGGCCTAGGATTTAATTTTTATCATTACTAGAAAAATTAATTAATTGACTCATTGGGGGGGGGGGGGAATTATTTTTCCACCCTCAAATATTTTGGCCATGGTGTCTAAGTATGAGGGATCATGTGTTGGGAATTACGATTTCTATTAGAATAAAACCCACAGGTGTTAGTCAATGATCGCATATTAGAGATAAAGATCCACAAGAGGCAGTTATTCCATGTTGCGAAACACACGGGGAGCATTGGTTTATCCAATGTCCAACAATCTTCTCCCCAACTGTTGAGAATTCAATAGGGCAATGTATATGTTAATTCTCTTAACTTGATAACTGTTTGTGTTATCGTTTTACTTATTAACTTTGAACTTTCTTATTCCAATGTTCAATACATCAAGCAAATACCAAAAACAATAAGAACAATGACACATTATATAGGCTGCAAGCCAGGACCAAAATCCCTCCTCTTGAGCGGAAAACCCGAAAAATCTCTTCTTATCTTTCATATCTTTCAATTGATGAATACCATGACTTAGACTAAGACAAATACCATCCAAGATCAAGTCTTCCTCGGCCTCTTGCTGAAATATCTTCAACCTCCTAGTAGATCCAAAACTTTGCTCCCCAGTAACTGTTGCAACTACTGCTGCTTCTCTAGGAGACTTCGATCTCCCTCTGTCTTCCGCTTGAGCTCACTTGCCTTGACTTGAGTCCTAGGGCTAGTAAGATGCCCTAAGAGACCTTCGCTTGCCATCCATTCCCTGTTGCTTCCAAAATCGAACCTCAGACTTTCCCAGCGCAAAAACCCTAACTTTGCACTTCCAGAAGAATGGAGAGAGATCCAAACACTTCGACTTCTTCGTCCTTCTCTTCTTCGCACTTCCTTCTTCAACTTGCTTCTTCTGTCTTCTTCGCATAAGAGATGTGTGAATGAATGATCCAAGTGGAGGACGAGTTCCTCTTATTTATAGGCTTCCTCAAGGGTGGACGTGGCTCTTCATGTAGGCCGACTTGACATCTTATTAGGCCGACTTCATCTTGGAGGTATTTTGACATTTTTAAGACAAAATAATTTTTTCTTTACAATATACAATATGCGCATAGGGTCTTCCATATATGACAATGACTCTTATACCTAGGACAAACCCTAGAAGCACTCAATGGGTGCTTGACCTTTAAAATTGTTGGACACCTAATCCTCTAGGGGTTAGTGTGGAAGCGGAATAGTCTAAGGAAGTCCAAGAGACCTTGGAATACAAAACCAAAGGTCATATGAATGTACTATAAATGTATATCATTTGTTAATAATAGATAGACTCTCATGCTTATTTTTCATATTCTGTCTTCGCCATGTATGTGTTTAACATGGTATGAGAGCGGGCGTACTCCTGCCCTGCTTATATTTGAGTCACTTGTTTTATGGCCTTTCTGTGCAGGTCATTTCTACCATTAGTTCTGCATTTCATGAATGTTTTCTTAGCTAAATTATAGCTGCAACCTCTGCCATTGTTCCATTATTTACAAGTTATCAAACATGATTAATTCATTCACTGCATTCTAACGCCTAGTCTCATTCACTGCATTGTAAAACCTATGCTTCGCTCTCCATAATCTTCTAGAATTTCGTGACAAAACCGTGAAGCCTTGTATATTAAATCGTTGAATTCCACCAAAACCATTTTCAGTGCCTGTTGGAGAAGAAGAAAAAGTTGCACGGGAAGAAGAAACATCAAATCTTGGAAGCGAAAGAACACTGGATACTGACATGATCTAAATGGAACGCTAATCCCGGCTAAGAATGAATCACTGCAACCATGACCATGAGAAATGGTGACAACACTCCTCCTGGTGCTATAAGGAGAAGAATTTCGACATCTTCGCTTTGAGGAAAGAAATGATATTCGACATTGCCGCAGAAGGAATGAAGGGAATGAGCTTGGCAAAGGAATTGGGAGCGATAAAAAAATGGTAAGGGTTCTGAGTAATTTCATTGTAATTCTCTCACAGCTACACTAGTCAATTATATAAATACCGAAGGCACTGAAAAGGTCAGGCAAACTGTTGTATTTGAGCCGAGAGGGCTCTGTAATTTCCATTTTATTGAATATCACAGTTGATTAATATTGAGCTTAAGCGTCCTTATTAAAATATGAATTAAGCATGTGGGTAGTATTTGGCAAGTGGTAAGTGGTAGCACGAGAAAACAACTTTTCTCACGCACTCTCGACCAGATATCGGTTGTGCAAGATTTCACGCGAGATTGCACAACAACCTTTCGATTGGACGGGTCCCATCAACGGTGGAGATCGTCCAGGTTGGTGAGTAGACAACGTGATATCTGTTGGATTTGCAGAAGTGAGATCAACAATGTGGATTGAAGCTCTTGATAAAAGGAGAAGTCAACAAGGGACCGACAATGATTGGTTAGACAAGCGGGACCCTTGGGGGAAAATAACATGCTGCAGATAGAACTGCTATTATTGTGTGCATGCCTATTTCATATTGCACACTGTTCGACTGACCTCTCTCAGCTAGATTTATGCTGGAGGTTGAATGTTGTGCATTGAAACAAAAATTGGCATGCCATTTGGTATGTTATTACTCATAAGTTGATTGATATTATGTTGTGATGAAGAGCTGTGTATAAACGCCGTGTATGCAAAGTTATTACCACATATACACACAGTTATTGCAGTTGCAGTATATTCGTTTAACGCCATACCATTTCTTCGCATTACGATACCTCCTCCCACTGCAAATGACTCTTGGCATTTCTCAATTCCATCTTTGGATCCTCTGCCTCCACCGGCGGCTCTTTCAACGCTATATGCATAATTATTACCACCAAATGCTACTGCGCTCCTTCTAGTCAGAACGTTGTCTCCATATATAATGCTGTCTCCCCTTATATAACATTGGTATATATACAACGGTGTTTTGCTTCGACATCTACTCCATTTGGTGCGACATCTACTCCAACATTTGGGAGCAATACAACATTTGGAAGCACTCCATCTCCTTTTGGTCAGAGTTCGGCTTTTGGAGCTCAGTCAACAACTCCAACATTTGGCAGCTCGGGATTTGGACAAACTACCTTTGGTGGAGAGCGCGGAGGTAGTAGAGTAGCACCGTATACAAGTACAAATGAGGCAAAGCCAAGTTGCACACGAGAGATCAACGACGTAGAAAGAATTAAACAACAAAGAACGGGAACTGTCGGATCAGCCAGATCAACAGACAAGATTGATAGAATAGGATCGGCAGAGATCTTATTGCGCAAAATAAACTCAAGAAGTGAAGAGATCAGATTAAGCCAGGTGACAGCGGAATAATGGAGCGGTCTACGAAAGCGGTGAGTAGTATCTCGCGCGGTCTTAAAATGGTAAACGGTATTTTACAAATTCACGCGATTAACCTGAGGGGTTGACACATAGCACACCCAAAACAACTTTTCTTGCGTGCTTTCAGAGTATTAACTATCGTGCTTGTTATCGCGTGATATGGCGTGATCACCATTAGATTGAGGTAGGAGAAATAAACGGTGGAGATTGGCCAGGCTAGTTGGCGCGAGTTATTGCGCGATAACCGTTGGATTGAGGAATGAGATTGACGACAGAGATTTAATGCGCTAAGGAGAGCATTGATATATGTGCAAAGGTTTGTGGAACAGAAGAAAGGTAAGGTTTAAGTGTGGTTTATGAAATATTTCTATTATATGGGAAATAAGCAGGATTAATGTATTATAGTTTAAGTTGAGTTTTAACCAAAGTCTAACATCCATGGTGTGGTTAATATGCGCGGGTAATAAGAATTAACCCAAACATTGTGAAGGATTTATAAGTTTCCGCTCAAAGGTTTATAAAGGTCTAGACTTTGGATAGTTAAATCAAACGTTTCCGCATAGAGTTTATTAAAGGAGCATTAAACCTTGACTTGTGAAGACGGTGTATACTCCCGCGAAAGCTTTGTGCGTTGATGAATTCTTATGCTGTGAGTACATATTGTTGGACATAGCTACTCTTTCAGCCGGAGATAGCTTTGATGAGCTAACGAGATTGGGTGCCAGAACTTGGTCTATTGCAGATGCTATTACTTAGATTATCAATGCAGACTTTGGTGTGTATCAAATCTGTGCGTACATAGTTATAAAGATGATTGCATTTGTGAATCTTGAATGAAAAGATGTTTTGTAAGTAGGCTCTAGAACTATCAGACAAATCTCATTTGCAAAGAAAGGAGAAGATTGGCTCTTCTTTTGCGTAGTGTGAGTAATTTGAGAGGTAAGTGCATTGAAGCATCATTTGCTGTGTTGAAATTAGTACTGGGCTGTTTGCTACAGTAACTTGGTGATATTGGTACCTTGCTACTCATCTAATAGTTGCAACTATTTATCATTTTATAGGTCAATTTGTGGTTGAAGATAACATCATTTCTCTGAATATATTGGTTTGAAATGATTGAATGGATGATGTATTGAAACTATTGAATAATTTAATACATTCCACTGTGGACGAGATGTTTAAGATCAACAAAACCTCTCTTTCCAATATTAAAATGTGTTTGCAAAATGCACAAGAGAATATTGAGTTTTTGTAGCTTGAGACAAAGCTATAGCAAGAGGAGTTACAACAGAATAGACATCATTCTGAACCTATTGTTGTTCAGAACATTGAAACAATAACCCATCAACAACAAGTCAATAATGTTGCAGTTGATTTAGATCCATTTCCCAATGAAGCAACAAGGTTACATGTAGATGTAGAAATTCAATCTGCACTTCCGAAGCCCATCATTAGACCTTGGGAAGAGCTTGTCCACAACAAGCACAGAACTGGTCTTGGATATGACAAGGACATGTCCTTTCATATTCCAGATTATTCAAAGCCCATCCAGTTTCAGAGTGCTCGATTCCTTATGACAGTTCACCTTCAACTGTTTCAGATTTTGTCCCTTTTCCACAACAACAACAACAGATTGTGAAATGCCAACAATGTGACTGAAATGGCCATATGAAAGATCACTGTTTTGATCTTCATCCATCTAAGCACTGTCATAAAATTAGTCATTCTTCAAACAAATGCTTCAAAAACAAACCTCCTGCAAGAACAAATATTCATCTTGGATGGATCGCTTCTTGGCAATGGGCATCAACAACCAAGAAGATATTCCAGTCATATGTCAGAACTTGTTCCAGAGTATTGAATAGTCTTGCAGTTGAGTTTTCTTCATCTTCTCACCTTATATCTGACCAGGGGGGGAAGTGATGGTCATCTACAAGCTTCAATGCCACATCAATCGAGCCTAAGCCACAACCTGCCATACCAGATTCAGAGTTGTAGCCAGAGACAATTATGCCCTTGAGCATGCCTTCAGTTGGTGATGCATCTTCAAAGAATTGGAGACACTTCCTCTAGCATAAGACTTCAACTTCTTGCCAGTTTTGGAAGAGTTCTAGGAATTGCATTAAGCATTCCAGAGTTGTTGGTGATCCTTAAACCATCACAGGCTGAGACCTCCCTTTTCAAGTTGAGGTTCCCCCTTTTATGCGGGGTGAGACCTCCCTTTCATGGTTGAAGGTTTCCCTCTTCAAAACATCAGGAGCACTTCCTCTAGCAGAAGACCTCAGCTTCATGCTAGACTTGGAAGAGTCTTGGGAATTGCACTAAGCATTCTAGTGTTGGTGGTCATCCGTAAACCACTTCCCTTATACCAACATTTCAAAGAGCACATTCAGCCTAGTGCTGCCATGCATGTTTGCACGTTTTGTATTACAACTCTCTTCTTGGATTCATACGTAACCCTTCGGATTGGGGGGGGGGGATGTTGGACACCTAATCCAAGGGTTGGTGTGGAAGATGAATAGTCTAAGGAAGTCCAAGAGACCTTGGAATACGAAACCAAAGGTCATATGAATGTACTACAAATGTATATCATTTGTTAATAATAGATAGACTCTCACACTTATCTTTCATATTTTGCCTTTGCAATGTATGTGTTTAACAAAAATAAAAAGAACTTGAGCATGAAACTCATCTTTCAACAATAATAATAATTTCTTTTTCATTTTACATTTACAAGAATACATTTCATACTAATGAAGACCAAACTTAGTTACACATTTTTCAACACTCCCTCTTAACTAGGGAGGTATTCATTAGAGGTACATGGTCGTTCTTAATCTGAAGAGATTTCATAAGAAGAGTCAGATTGGTAACCCATTTGTCTAGCATCATAATAACCAACATTGTCACATAACAAGGTCTTGAATAACAATTCTATCTCTTCATAAGATCAGAGCACAATGCTGGTGAGACCAATGATGTATAGACACCATCATCATTGTCTCTTCAAGGTACATACCCCACCCGGGTGTTCACAAAGTATGACCTCCCATTGGACTATTCTTATCTTGGGTAGCTAATCCTCAAAGAATATCGGTCCACGACTACTCTTGTCTTGAATGCCCTTGCACATTCTCAAAGTGCATCGAATGCCAGATGGATACCCAATCCTCCATTCTTTCTTCCCAAGTAAAGACAAGAATGTTGTGTCTACTCTCCCTCTCAATTAGGGAGGACAAGTCCACCAAACCAAGCTTTTCCCTTAAGTATACAAGCTTCTTGTTTGGAAGTGATTTCGTCAATATGTCAGCTACTTGCTCATAATGAAGATATATCGTAGTTGCACCACACCATTTTGTACTAGCTCTCGTATATTGTAATACTTGTTGATATGCTTTGTCTTCCCATGAGACACTGTGTCTTAGACAAACAAATACAATTGGTGTTATCACAACGTATCACTGTAGGGTTCATCGGTCCTTCAAACAAGTCAGATAGCAGCTTCCTTAACCAAATTGCTTCCCTGCTAACTTCACAGGCTGCAACATATTCAAATTCAACACTACTCAAAGCAACGATGTCTTGCTTTTTGCTAATCCAGAGGCTATAGAGGATCCTAACTTAAAACATCCTCCCATAGTGCTTCTTCCATCCCGTTCACTGCCTTCCTAGTTAGAATCTGTATAACCAGTCAATTGAACATCATTCCTCTTATCATATTTCAGGCAATAGTTGATGGTTCCTTGTATATATCTCAAAATATGTTTCGCTGCTATCCAATGATTATGCTTCATCTCCACTTGGAATTGATTGAGTACATTTACTACAAAACATATGTTCGGTCGAGTATTCACCAAGTACATCGAGCCAATCAATTGTCTATACCTGGAGGGATCTACAGGGCTTGATTTAGAACTCCTTTGTCTTTTCAAGTTTGTGATCATCAGAGTGGTCATAGTTTTACAGTCCATCATGTCAAACTTCTTCAGTGTCTCGATCACATACTATCCTTGTCCTAAATAGACTTCATTAGGTTCTTGCCAGACTTCTGGTCTCAAATAGTAATGCATTAGCCCAACATCTTTCATGTCAAACTCTGCTGCCAATTGCTTCTTACATTCTTTAATTCGACCTTCTACACTTGTCAAGAGAAGATCATCTACATACAGAAGAATAATTAAAGGTTCATTGTTTACAACCTTAATATAGAGGCTTGAGTCAGCAAAACTTTTCATGAACCCTAATCTCTGTAGGTTTGCATCCATCCTAGCATACCATGCCCTTGATGCTTTGCTTGAGGCCATATAATGCTTTCTTTAATTTGCAAACGTATGCCTTCCTATTGTTGACTTCAAATCCAAAGGGTTGTTCTATATAGACTTCTTCATCTCTAGTGCCATTTAGAAATGCAATCTTGACATCCATTTGGTGGATGTTTCATCCCATTTATGCTACCAGTGAGACTAATGATCGAATCATTGTATATTTTGTTGTTGGAGCAAATGTTTCTTCATAGTCGATGCCTTCAAGTTGTGAGAACCCTCTAGCCACAAATATTGCTTTATACTTATCTATACTTACATCAACTGCATGCTTGATCTTATAGATCCATTTGGAAGTAACCACAAATTTGTCTTCAGGTCTAGGTGCGATCTCCCAGACTCCATTCTTCATTATAGATTGATATTCTTCATTCATGGCATCCTTCGATTCTCGATGTTCTATAGCCTCTTCAAAGGTGGATGGTTTTGCTTCTATTATTTTTGTCATGTATGCAACAATGTTTTAGAACTCCGACTCAGACTCCGACTCGGCCGAGGGTCGACTCGACTCCGACTCCGACTTGGTATCGACTCGGCTGGCTCGATTTCAATGACTCGGTCGTTGTAAAAAATACATTAAATATTTATTATTCTAATAAAAAAACATAATTTTAAAGATTTTCATTTATGTTTCCAAACACATAGCATTATAATTTATAATATAGATGGGAGACAACATATGATCAAAGTAGGCTCATGAATATATCCATTATATCAAAATGGCACTTAGTGCACTGTCCAATGGCAATACATACATGATCAAAGATTCAGAACAAAAAACACATAACCAAGGAGGCTAGAAATAGGAGCAAGTGGATTATCACTATGGCTATCTATGGCTAATGTTTGTGATTGCAGGATTAGCTTTGCATCTTTGGAGGAGGGCTGTAGAACTTTGGTGCCCTGTTTCTCCTCCATTGTGACCTAATTGCAGACTGCTTAAATTATCAGCTCTGAAGCATTACCATACAAAGCCTAATCACATTAAAGATTGATTATAATAACCTTAAAACAATCAAGTTTAATCATAGACTAATCGCAAGGGGTTCAGTAAGTATCCTAGCTCTTGTTCTTGCATATTTGTTGATTGACCTTGACTGACAATGGGGTAGAGTGACTGATATCCTTTGACAATGGTATATTTTGAAGTTTGGTGCATTTCTTCGCTCCAACATTTGCTTTGGTGATTGATTGCTTTTTGTTTTGGAATGCCATCTTAGAAATACTAACCTCTTAGTTCAGAATTTCATTTGCATAGTCATTTAAATCTGATTGTCAAGTTGCTTCTCACATAATCACTGTTAGCAATCTCGTTTAATCTTGAGTTGTTGTGCTTAAATAGTCTTTAAAATTCACTGATATATAAATGCTATTTTGTAAAGTGAGAACACTTTAAGCAGATAACAGAATTAATTGTACGTGATATTATAATGTTTCATTGATCAATCATTGGAAGTACTATTGTAATCTGGTGTGTTGCAAGTGACACCTCATAAATTGAAAAATCATTTAATAGTGCTTATGTTGGGACATTTGGCTATAAGTATGTTCAGCTGAAGCAATCTAACATAATTTCGTAATTCACATTCTAAAAAAGATTGCTACTTGGTTTAAACTTTATACTATTGGTTAATCTAAGAAGCTGTTCATTTTTGTTTCTTAGCAACCTCATCTGCCATTGTTGAGGACAAATACTTTGAGCTCTTGATTTCGACTTGCTCCTATACTCTCAAAGGACAAACATCAAAGTGAAGTGATAATCCAATTGGAGTCCCCAACACTTCGCAAAATCTTAAAAATAAAAAAAAAAAATATAAAAAAAATGTTGTTTTTGGGGTTTACTGGCTGCATGAACTGACCCGGCCGAGTAGTTACGGATCCGGCCGAGTCTGCCGAGTTATGACTAACTCGACCGAGTCATGCTATAAGTCGGCTGGGTCAGTGATAACTTGGTCGACCAAACCGAATTTTCTGCAGGGTTGAATTTTTATTTTATTTTTTTATTTTTATTTATATTTATTTATTTATTTTTAATTTGTTTATTGTTTCATTTGTTGTTTTTTATATTTTCGGCTCAGACCAACTCAGCCGAGTTGGTTTCGAGTCGGCCGGATCTTAAAACAATGGTATGCAACATACCCAGAATATCTCTTGGGTCTTTTACTTTCTCTAAATGATCCTTGAGCTGCCCCATGACCTTCTGCATCAAGTAGTGTAGACTTCAACCAGTTAGGTCTTTTCCTTGTCTCTTGAATGACCACAGGTTGAACAGGTTCACTAGGTCCTTCATGTTGCGATCCTTCTCCTTCCTTATCGATTTCTTCCTCAAATATAGGAAGTTTTTCGTCATTAGAATCTATAGAAATTTCTTTTGATTTCTTAAATGTTACGCTATCGTCAAATATGACATCACGACTAAGTTCAATGTGATGCCCATCTTTCATATAGATTCTATAGCCTTTCGATGAGTTACTATACCCAACAAATATGCCCTTCACACCGGAATGATCCAACGTCTTTTTTTTGTCCTTGTGTATATGAATATACACAGGACATCCAAAGATTCGAAGATGATCTACGAATGGCTTTTTCCCAGTGAACACTTCTTCCAAAGTTTTGTTTTCTAGAGATCTGTGGGGACATCGATTTTGTATGTAAACTGCTGTCTTTGTTGCCTCACCCCACAAAAACTTGGATGGATCTTGATCGTGTAACGTTACTTTTACACTTTCTTCAATGGATCTGTTCTTTCTTTCTGCAACTCCATTTTGTTCGGGATTGTAGGGAACTATCAACTCCCTCTTAATCCCAGATTCCTTACAGAATGCTATAATCTCTTTGGATATATATTCTCCTCCATTATCAAATCTCAGTGTTTTGATTCTTCTTTCTGTAAGGTTCTACACTTCAACTTTGAATTCTTAAAATTTAGTAAATACTTCATCCTTGGTTTTCATTAAGTAAACCCATGTCTTTCTTGAGTGATCATCTATGAATGTGACATAATAAATATGTCCTCCAAGTGATTTTGGAGTCATAGGGCCCCACAGATCAGAGTGAATGAGATCCAAGATTTCTTTCGACCTTGAAGCACTGCTTCCAAATGGTCTCTTGGTGTTCTTACCCAATGCACATCCTTTGCAGACACCTTCATGATCCTCTTTTAGATTTGGTATTCCATCTACTATGGAATTTAGAGTCAGAGGTATTTTGAAATGTAGATGACCAAACCTTTGGTGCTAAAGTTCGCATGGACTAATCTCAATGTGAACTAGGGCATGGGTTACGGGAGATATTGACTTGTAGAACCTTCCTTCGCAGATACGAATCACTTTTGAGTGATCATCTATGAATGTGACATAATAAAGATGTCCTCCAAGTGATTTTGGAGTCATAGGGCCCCACAGATTAGAGTGAATGAGATCCAAGATTTCTTTCGACCTTGAAGCACTGCTTCCAAGTGGTCTCTTGGTGTTCTTACCCAATGCACATCCTTTGCAGACACCTTCATGATCCTCTTTTAGATTTGGTATTCCATCTACTATGGAATTTAGAGTCGGAGGTATTTTGAAATGTAGATGACCAAACCTTCGGTGCTAAAGTTCGCATGGACTAATCTCAATGTGAACTAGGGCATGGGTTACGGGAGATATTGACTTGTAGAGCCTTCCTTCTCAGATACGAATCACTTTTGCTTGTTCTATGCTTGAGCCCTTTGTCCATACAACTACTTTACCATCAGTGAAGGCTACTCTATCTCCTTTATCTTCTAAGCTTGAAATAGAAAGTAGATTTTTGTGCAAACCTGGAACAAACATAATGTTGTTGAGGTGGATGTTGCTTCCATCTTCGAGCCTTATGGATGTCGATCCAATGCCTTTCATTGGATAGCTTTTGTTGTCTCCTAGTTAAACAGAGTATGCAGATTTTCCTTTTGACAAGGTCTTCAAGTGCACTGCTATCAATCACCCAAATGTCTTCGTCTTGGAATGTCCCAGAGAGAGTCGAGAAGAGTCCTTCATCCTTTTCTTTGAGTGATACCTTCTTAGAAGAGAATACGAGACTCCATACTTCTTTGATACCTTTCTTGAGGTGGCTTGCAATCTTCTTGATGACCACCTTCATTTTTGAGGAGATCTTCATGATGCCCTTAGAGAACAAAAGCTCGGATACCATGTCGAGAATTCAATAGGGCAATGTATATGTTAATTCTCTTAACTTGATAACTGTTTGTGTTACCTTTTTACTTATTAGCTTTGATCTTTCTTATTCCAATGTGCAATACATCAAACAACTATCAAAACCAGTAAGAACAATGACACAGTATATGGGTTGCAAGCCAGGGCCAAAACCCCTCCTCTTGAGGGGAAAACCTGAAAAATCTCTTCTTATCTTTCAGATCTTTCAATTGACGAATACCATGACCTAGAGTCAGACAAATCCCTCCAAGATCAAGTCTTCCTTGGTCTCCTGCTGAAATATGTTCGACCTCCTAGTAGATTCGAAATTCTGCTCCCAGTAACTGCTGCTGCTTCTCTAGGAGACTTCGATCTCCCTCTAATTGTCTTCCCCTTGACCTTCACTTGCCTTGTCTTGAGTCCTAGGGCTAGTAAGATGCCCTAAGAGACCTTCGCTTGCCTTCCTTTCTCTCTTGCTTCCAAAATCAAACCTTAGACTTTCCCAGTGCAGAATCCCTAACTTCGCACTTCCAGAAGAATGGAGAGAGACCCAAACACTTCATCCTTCTCTTCTTTGCACTTCCTTCTTTGACTTCCTTATTTTGCCTTCTTCGCATAAGAGATGAGTGAGTGAATGATCCAAGTGGAGGATGAGTTCCTCTTATATATAGGTTTCCTCAAGGGGTGCACGTGGCTCTTCATGTAGGCCGACTTGACAGCTCATTAGACAGACTTGATCTTGGAGCTATTTTGACATTTTCAAGGCAAAATAATTTTTTTTTTACAATATACAATGTGCCCATATGGTCTTCGACCTTTAAAATAAAAGAACTTGAGCATGAAACCCATGCTTCAACAATAATAATATTTTTTTTTTCATTTTACATTTACAAGAATACATTTCATACAAATGAAGACCGAACCTAGTTACACATTTTTCCACACAAATGTGAGTCGGGTGTGTATCGAATTGGTGACCTACGCTCTGATTCCACTTGTTGGGAATCACGATTATTGTTAGACCAAAACCCGCAGGTGTTAGTCAATAATCGCATCGCCAGAGATAAGGATCCACGAGAGGCGGTTAGTCCATGTCGCAAAACACACAGGGAGCGTTGGTTTATCCAGTGTCCAACAATTAATTGATGGCATTATTGGCATTGATGGCAAAAGACCAACAAAAGCAAAGGAACAAAAGCAAGGAAAAAAAAAGAAACAACAAAGGAAGAGCAATAAGGAACACTTGAAGGTGACAAAGTAAAAACAAGAAGGAAAATGAACAATAAAGGAACAACATAGGAGCAACAACAACAAAATAGAGATATGGCATGTGATGATTGACTTGTTATATATGCTTATGTTGTTATTGAAATGATAATGTATGCACTAATGACCAAGATCAACAAAAATATGCAAAGGAGTAGAAAGAGAATGGTGTGGTCTAGTTGAATGAAGATGTTGTTGCTTTTGGGTATATTTGTGTTGATGGCTTGATGCTTGTGTTGATGGATTTGGTAAGTCATGATGAGCTAATTTAATGAAAGGTAAAGGCATAAAAGAGTTGTGATACATATGTTAAAATGCTTGGATAATGTTGTAGAGATTGCTACGTAGAAAAATTTGTTGTGATGCTAAATTGTTGTGATGCAAGGCAAAGGCAAGGCTCCATGACAACAAAGGCAAGACTCTATGATAGCAAAAGGCAAAACTTCATGACAACAAAAACAATACAAGACTCAAGGTTGTTGAAGAAATGGTATGAAGAATAGATGGCTTTGGAGAGTGAATGTTGCATACATATGCTTGCATTGCTTTCATATGTTGTGTGCATATTGTTTACATTGGAGAATGCTTGCATTGTGTGCATGTGTTGTGATGTTATAATGTTGCTTTTGGCATTAAGTTGATATTGGTGTACCTAATCATTATAGATGGTTGAAATAATATGTGGTGGAGCACTTACTTATGTTCTAATATTCACAATATGAAGAGCTTGGAAACACACGAGTGGAAGGCAAAGCGTCAAGCCTGTTCACTTCATATTCTTATGTGGAATGCAAACAACCAACAAACTATCTTTATAAAAGATGTGATTTTGGAGGGCATATGAGTTAGATGGTTAGAGAAGATGTGAGAGTTGATACCTGGCACATATGAAGCTTATGTGAAGCAAATTTGAAGGGAAGAAGAGGCAGAGATAAAGATGGAGATACGCAGAACTGATGACTAGGTAAACCAACACATTTTGTTTTTTGTTTGCATTAGGGGATTTTAGTCTTCTTTCAAGTAGTGGCTTGATAAATATCAGGTTGGAGCCTGTTGAGGTAGAATCCTCCTATCGGTTGTAGCTTACAGAAAATGTATGGGAGTTAGATGTTCCTTGCATGTTGCAACATGCAAAAAATTGAGGTAGCACCCTCCTGTAGGTTGGAGCCTACAAAAAATCAGATGTAATAAGGGAGTAGGAGCTTGCCTTTGCATCACAATAATAACAAAATCTTGGTTTCCTCCCTTTATGGGTTTCCACTTATATCTGGTGTCAATATGTGTTGTTATTACATGCTGATGTGATGTTTGGTTTGCTTATTACTTTTTGTTCACATATTCGTTGTTGGTCATTATTTCTTAAGATGCTCATTTAATGCTTCAGTTAATGAGTTCAAAGATTTTTTTTTTTTTTTTTAATGTCCATGAATGGACTAAACTGATTCATCCCCCCTCTTAGTTTAGTCAAGTTTTCATCAATTGGTATTGGAGCCGGCTCCTTAGGTGTAAGCCCAAGAGCTTGAAGGTAGATTTGGTTGAGTCATGGACTATCAAAGTGTGCCTGTCCTTAGTACGTTAAACTTTCATGAATGGAGAGATGAGGTTAAAACATAACTGACAACTGATGGACTTGGTGTATGGAAGATTGTACGCGATGGTTACTGTAAAGACTCTCCTTTTGTGCAAGAACAACAACGGAAGGCTAAGGCAAAATGTGTTATTGATAACAATCTTCATAATAAGGATCTTGAAACATTAATAGACCTAAATTCTGCAAAAGAAATTTGGGATAGATTGCAGCTCATGCATGGAGAGGCTAGCAACAACAAAGTAGAGAAAGAAAAGAGAAAGAGGAAGGAGAAAAACCCCTATCAAAAGGAAAGTGTTCAGTTAAATGAAACCTCTACATGTGCGAATGTATCTGACCCTCATGAAGAATAGACAAATGAACATCAAGCTAGGCTTGAATTATCATTGGTTAGCATAGAAAGATTGAAGAATGAAAACAAAGATCTGAAGAAACTGGTGCAGATATGTGATGAGAGAGAGCATGAGGACAAGGAGGAATTTGTCAGCTTGAAGACACAACTTGAAGAAGCAAGGAGAATAGAAGAGGTGATGAGTAGTGAATTCAAGGAGAGAGACCTATTGTGTGAAAGATTAGAAGCTGAGATTGATTCAGGTAGAAGCAAGTTAGAAGAAATGAATAGGTTGTGTAGGTAGCTAGAAGAGGAGGTCTCCTCCATTAAGAACTCAGAAAAATCAGCCATTAAAGAAGACACCACAACCCTGAAAATACATGTAGAAGAAGGGACAAACAATGTAATTAAAAAGGAAACAAAGGCAAGAAGCATAATCAAAATGAAAAGAATGAGTTTGAGAAAATGCAATCCGCTCCTAAAGATGGGTTAAGAAGCCTGTAAGAATTCAAATGAGGAATAATGTCACGTGCCTCAATTGTCATAAATTGTTGAAAATCCATGGAGATGGTAGTTAAATGATTTTCCTCTTAATGGCATTAACTTGTGATGTTTTCTTATCATCAAAAGTAATGCCAAGCAACAAATAGAAGAGAACACAAGATATAGGCACGCTGCTAGGGTAAAACCCCCCTCGAGGGGAAAATCCAGTTAAATTCTTCCTTCAGTAGATTCAAGATGAGACGACCAAGACCCTTACAACTCAAGACTACCTCCATCAAGTCGTCCTTCGTTTCATGTGTCACTATATTATCACCGAATTCTTGTCACTAAAATATCACCAAGACTTCTTCATTGTAAGAGCATCGAGACCTTCTCACTGTGGGAATATCAAACCCTTCTTACTGTGGTGACATCAAACCCTCATCACTGTAGTTATACTGAACCTTCATCACTATGGTTACATCAAGACAATGATTGCACCGAGACTTCGGAATGGTAGCATCAAAATTGTGGTAGGCTAAACCTCAATTTGCATTCCCTAACTGTGATAGCACCAAGAGAATTTCAGTGTCTACATTGAGCTCCTGTAGAGACATCATAACATCCTCTTGAGATTGGACCGAATCACTCACTATAGTGACACAATGACCTCTTCTTTGTGATTTGAACTCCTGTTATTGCATCGAGAATGTCCTTGTGATATCACCGAAACATTTCCTCTGAAATGGCTGAAATACATCTCTAAAATCCTTATCCGAATTGTTCTGTGGTAAGACTAATGCAAATACCTTAGCTTGTTATATATAGTGGTTCCTCCATATAAATGAGCCGACATGTCCATATGAATAGATGTGTCACTGTTATAAGGCTGACATGGATTAAGTTGAAGATAATTTATTTGAGGCTGACTTTGATGAAGAGGCCGAGTTGATGACTTGTTGAAGAGGATGACTTGATAGAGGAGTCTTTGACCCAACAGTAAATGAATTTGACAATAACCTAAAGCCTACAATGGAGGCTTGACCTATAATTGACCCAAAGATGAAACCCATGCTTTAATAAGTCAATTCAATTTAATAATAAAATTCTTTACACTTTCTTTTGACAAATATGTTACATTTGACTCAAGTACAATAATGAAGACCAAACCTAGTTACATTTTCCAAAATAAACCTGGCCATCCAACTACAAACTGTAGGAGAAATCAAACCAAAGAATATCAACAAAAGATGCAGCAAACAAGAAAGCTCTCTCAAGCAAGCAAACAGAGAAGACAACCATCCACCAAGTACACAAATCATTTCTATGGTTATTGTTATTTGTGTTGTGGATTTGGACATAAAGCTATTGAATGCAAAATGGATGTAAGGAAGAAGATGAGCACAGGAAGACACATACCATTTCTTCTATCTCTTAGCCACACTAGATATTATGTGTGTGACAACCTTGGTCACAAAGCCGAGGATTGCAAGCAACCATATACTATAAAGAACTTTAGACAGAAGACGAAAGCCACTTCAAGCAGACAAAACTACGAGTCAAAAAGATATGTAGACAAAATAAGGCAAATCACTAAGGTGTGGAAGAGAAAGAAAAAAGATCGTCCTCTGACTTCTATGGCAAAACAAAGTCATTATGGCCTCAGGGGGGCTGCTCAAGAAAACAAAAGATGAATTCAGGAGCAATATCTCAGGGGGAGTGTAACTCAAATAGTGTTTTGAAGATACCTCGAGAAAACATATGTTCAGAAGGGCTTGAGAAACAAATTGTATAGCAATGATTACTAATGACAAGATGCATCAAAAACTTTGGGAAATGGTTAAATGCATACTTGTATCATTGTTGGGCAAATGAAAATGGTAGAATAACGACTTTGTAATAAGAGATATAATTATGGCTATCCAGTATCGATAACAATAGAAATAAGAGCAAAGATGAGAGGAGACAGAACATTAGATAATGAATATTGACAGTTTTGACAACCCAACATAAATATATTATTGTTGTAGATGATGTTTCTCTCCATGCAAGAAAAAGGGCACAATAGAGGAAGGAATCAAGTTCATTATCCCTCACACAATGCTGTTCTTTAAATAACGCATTACAAACGATGAGTGCATTTTATAAATGCTTATTGGAGTGTGTTGGTAATGGTTAGTATTTTAAATACGTTAATGCTCGAATGAATACTTTAATGTTGGAGTGAATTCTCTATGAACAATGTATTATTCATTTAATGCATGGAATGTTGTGTAAAAGATGCCAGCATCATCAAATATTTTGCAATCGCTGTTACAATATATGCCAACATCATTACAATATGCCAAGTTTTGATTACAATATGCTAGCGATGATTTCATTACAATATTTTCTAGCGTTAATATTTTTTCGAGTAGCATTTAGGGTTTTATGCCCTAATTTGGATAATATTACAAGGATACTAATTTCAGAATTTCTTTTAGTAAGAAGCATTAAATAATGTCTTGGCACACCATAAAGAGGACGAACCAATGATCAATGAGTCTGAGGGTGAAAGAGAAGGAATTTCACCATTTAGATTGAGGAGTGTAAAAGGAGTGTGAACCATCTCTCATTCTGATATGTGAATGCTCATAATTTCTCTTAACATTTATTAATGAGATTGGACTTCCCTTATGAAGGAGGAGCAGATTTCACAGTATACAACAACAATATAATTGTGGCCTCCCTTATATATAATAAGACCAGCTCTCATATCATCGTCGACAAACAATGTGGAAGAGAAGGGTGCAGAAAAGGTCTCAAAGTAGCAACAACCTCCTTCTCTTTGTGGCTTGATGATGGAACCGTGGTTGATTTAAAATGGGTTCCTTCGTTTCATCAATCACCTCGAAGGCCCATTTTAATACAATGCGACCTCATATTCTCTTTGGATGTTATCATATATATCTAAGTTGCAGGAAACACAGGTACAGAGGGCGTTTCTGCCCGGAAACGAAACGGAAACGCGTTTCGGCGTACCGTGTCCGT
>APFE030996595.1:85842-97384 GCA_000404065.3 Pinus taeda | reverse complement strand
GATATTTATCTAAATTAAAGTATTAAGAAATTAAGGGACACAAACATAACTCTTAAAATAGGCTCCTTGCCAATCTATTAAGGTATTACCTACTACCCCAAGGGAGAATATGATGTTGGTCAAAGAGAAAATTAGGAAAACAACCTAGATAATGTTCCCACCAATGTTGTTAGATTTCCTTAAACCCAGTAACTAATTCACAATTTCTAGTGTAAAACTAGAAGTACAAACAATTGTTACATTGGAAACTTAAATTGCAAATACATTGAGTTTTCTAATTTAGCATACATAACGGAAAATAAATAATAAATCCGATGACAAACACATTCAACACATAGAACAAGAGATATACCCAAGAAACCCCAACTCCAAAAAATGGGAGTTTATTATCTTTAGCAAAAGGGTTTTTTGGAAAATTACAACAAGAGAGAACTTATCTTTCACCACTGGAAAACAACTGATCAACCTCCAAGATAACTCGATCTTCCTTATGTGCACTTGATCTGCTGAAAGACCACACAAATCTCTCCTCCTTGCACACGTGCAAACTGGATATTGCACACATGTTGTCTGAGTTGAGGCATTTCAGCCCTCATTCGATCTCTTCCTCCTTGATGTTGAACCACTGCTATTTATTGAACACTAGCCTTTTCCTCTTGCTGATTTGACACACTGCTTGTGCTCAACTGACTCGCCACTTGCTCTATCTCCACTTACAATTTTGACCTCAACCCTAACATCTCTCTAAGTGACTGAGATTAAATTGTAATGAAGGGTTAAGATTAAATCATAAGTTAACTTAGGAATTTTTTTTTTTTCCCAAGTCCAATTTTAGGAAATAGTTAAATTAATATTCCGCTAAAGTGACTATCTTATTGGTCCCTCTACGAGCTTTAGCACTTAGCTAAGCAGAACCCTTATTCCTCTACTCCAATCAACATTCCCTCTTAGAGAGGAAGGTGTTTTGCACTATATCCAACTTCTCTCCGAGGTAAACAAATCTTGTCCTTGGAAAAACCTTGGCCAGAATGTTTGCTTTCTGCTCCTATGTTGGTATGTACTGGAGTGTAACTATACCTCTTTAGATAATATCCCTGATGTGATGATAATATATGCTGATGCGCTTTGAGCAATTGTGAAACACTAGATTTTCATAGAGCTTGATGCAACTTTAATTGCCACAATGGATCATGGTAGGCTCCAAGTCTTGTCTAAACAAGCCCATGAGAAGCTTCCTCAACCAAATAGCTTCGCACCATTGCCAGATTGAGCTCATTGCCATTGATCTCTGCTTTCGGACGAACCAAAAACAATTGCTGATCCAACACTAAATGTGCATCCCAATGTGCTCTTCTTGTATGTGGAGCTCCTTGCCCAATTTGCATCCTTGAAGCCCTCAAGCCTCATCTCATCAACTTGTCTATACCACAATATGTACTCTGTTGCCCCCCTGAGATATCGTAATACGTGCTTGGCAGTGACCCAATGTGCTCTAGTAGGATTGACCATAAGATGATTCAAAGAGTTAACTGCAAAACATATATCTAGCTGCGTGTTTACCAAACACATCAACAACCCAATTAATTGAATCATCTGGATGTATCCACCTAGCTCCAATTTGTGACTAGAGGCGTGGTCATGGGCCTATAATTCTGCATGTGAAACCTCTTTAGAATATTCAAGGCATATTTTCCCTGCCCCATGAAAATCTCCTCATCACCTTGCCAAAACCTCAAGCCCAAGAAAATAGTGCATCAACCCCATATCCTTCATCTCAAACACACTTGCAAGACCTCTCTCGCGCTCCTAGATGAGCTTATTTGTGCCTATAAAAATTAGATTGTCCACATATAACGCTAGAATAAGCGACTCACCTCCAACAACAATGTAGTAGACGTTGGGGTGGGTAACTGTCTATCCGAGCTTACCATGTCCGTGGCCCCTGTTTGAGCCCATACAAGGGTCTCTTGAGTCTGCAAACGTGAGTATCCCTGCCACATGTCTCAAATCCCTCTCGTTGCTCAATTTAAATCTCCTCAACAATCCCATTGAGGAACACTATTTTAATTTCCATTTGATGGATCCTCTAACCCATCTGCACTGCGATAGCTGTAATAGCCGTAACAGACGAATATCTGGCCATTTGGGCAAAGGTCTCGTCATAATTGATCCCCTATACTTGCGAAAATCCCTTTGCCACAAATCTTGCCTAGTATTTTTTGAAATCCCTTTGCCATAAATCTTGCCTAGTATTTTTCAATGCTCCCATCAACGTCATGCTTGATCTTATAGACCTAGCAAGATCCCACCATAGATTTTCCTTTTGGCCTTGGCACCACTTCCCAGACATCATTCTTCATGATGGATACATACTCCTCCACCATGACATCTCTCCACGCCTCTTGAGTAGCTGCATCTTGGTAGCTGGAAGGCTCGACATCCAACAACTCAGTCATAAGTGCCAGATACCCCGTGTATCTTTGTGCATATATGCTCTTTCTAAATGATGTATCAGGAGCACCAACTCGCTTATGTGCCTCTTGGATCAACCGATCTTCCCATCTCGCTCTCCTCCCTGTGCTGGGAGTCATTGCCTGAGTGTGATCTACCCTCTCCTTTAATTTTGTGCCCCCCTCCTCCTTTTGCTGCTCAACCTACCCATCAACATGTACAACTATAGTCTGAGGTGCTGGTTGAGCTTCCTTCTTGGGAGCCTACTACTTCTCCTCTTGCACTGCAGTTTGCTCATCCTCTAAGGACTTACTCAAGGCCCTTCCCTCCTCAAATTTCACATCTCTCGTAATGACTGCCTTCCTAAGCGCTGGTATATACAACATGTACACCTTGGATGTCTCGTTGTAGCCCACGAAGATGCCTTTCTCTGTTGTGGGTTCCAACTTCTTCCTTTCTCCACTGGTACATGGTAGTACACTAGACTGCGAAATATCTAGAAATGTGACACATTTGGTTTCTTCCTTGCAAATGCCTCCTCTGGTGTAACTCACTGCAACACTCTATGTGGGCTCTGGTTTTGCAAGAAAATTATTGTATTGCAATTTGTATGCCTCAACGCAAAGAAACTTGGGCAACCCCTGGTCATGTAACGTGGCTTTCGCCGCTCCAACTATGGCCTTGTTCTTGCGCTTTGCCACCTCGTTCTGCCAAGGGTTATATGGTGTAGTCATCTCCCTCTTGATGCCCTCCTTGGCACACAACTCTTTGAATGCATTTGTAGTGTACTCACCACCATTATTAGACCTCAACACCTTGATTTTCTTGACAATCTGGTTCTCAACTAGACCTTAAACTCCAAAAAATTCAAGAAGACCTCATCCTTCTTCTTCATGAAAAATATCCAGGTCTTCCTCGAGTGATCACCTTTGAAGGTGACATAATACTTGTACCCACTAAGTGATTGTGTAGAGAAAGGAACACAAACATCCAAAATGACCAAGGTCCAAAATATCCTTGGCCCTATTATCTCTACTAGGCAATGAGGTTTTGGCATACTTGTCAAGTGTGCAACCCTTGCACATCTCATGCTGGTCCAAGCTGTGCTTTTGCATCCCTATCGCTATCTCTTTGAGAATCTTCAACGCACTATTGTGTAGATGCCCCATGCGCCTATGACAAAATTCCCCAAACTTGTCGCCCGAGTCACGACTCACTTTGTTGGTTAATGCTGTGACTATCTCAAATTGCAATTTGTACATGCTCTTGCACCTAACTTCGATATGCTTAACCACCTTGGAGTTTGATGGTTTTATAAAACCCCTACCTTGTCTGAAGGTCACCTCATACCCCTTATGCTCCAATGTTGAAATTGAAACGAGGTTCTTCTTGAGCCCAAGTACATAAAGGTCATCTATGATATTCATAGGGTTTCCAGACCCCCTCTCAAATCAAACTATACTAGTACCCTCAACCTAGTGCTTCCCATCATCATCCCATGTCAATGTTGAACTACATGTCCCTTTTTGACAGTTTGTTGAAATACTTCTTGTTTCCTGTCATGATAGGACAAACCATTGTCCACATGCCATAAACTAGTAGCGATTGAGCTTTCCATGCAAGAAATGAGTGAAAACTCCTTGAAATGAGAACTCATCTATCTTTGTAGAGGTTGCTACTTGGTCCTTCTTTGATCCTTTCTTCCTATTAGGGCATTTAGTTGCATAATGCCCAAACTAGTGGCACGAAAACCACTTGATTTTGCTGAGATCCTTTTTCTTCTTCTTTTCCTTGGAGCTTGTCTCTCCACCACCACCACTCTTTTTGCCCCTTGGATCTGCCCCCTTTGCTGGCTAAGGTAAAGTTCTCATCATATTCTTCGGTCTTAACACGAGACCCAACTTGTTTGTGAATTTCTTCTTGGACACAATCACCCCATAATCACTCCCAATTTGGAACCTTTTCTTTGGCACAAATCCCATATGTGAAGGCGTGCCATGACTTGGTGAAACCCAACATAATAAAAATCGCCAAATCTCTATCCTGAGATCTCCGGAACTGTCTTGCCCACATCAACCAACTCTTCCTTTACTTGGGAAAACTTGGTGAGGTAAGACACCACAAACTCTGACTTGGTCATTTTAATACTCCTGAGCTTGTCCTTCAATACCAACTTCCCGGCATCACTCGAACCCTGATAGAGTCCAATGATCGCTGTCCACATGGATTTGGCTGTCTTCTTCCTAGTCAAGTGAGGAATAATGTGGTCTTTGACTCCCTCCAAGATGATTCTTCTTGCCTGGGTATCCTTCTTGTTATGTTGAGCCAACTGCTGAGGGTTAGTGGGTGTAGCTGGGACATTATCAACAAATCACATACCCTTTGCTCCTCTAGCACCACTACTATCCTTTCATGCCACAAACAAATTTGGATGCATTGTCCAATCTATATTCAAATATAAGACCTTGATACAACATACTACTAATTCACATTGCTCAAAACAAATCACATTGCCCATAAACAATGCACACTACCCAAAAACCCTAGCACCCAAATTGATCTAATAAACTTGCTCCCTCTGAATCACGAAGCATTTCCTCGAAGATAAAAACTTTGTTTGGTCTTCAATTAGACGCTACACGCTGATACCAAGATTTCCTTAAAACTCAATCATTGATTCACAATGTTTAAGTGTAAAACCAAAAATACAAACAATTGATGCACTAGAAACTTAAATTGCAAATACATTGAGTTTTCTAACTTATCATGTACAACAAAAGATAAATAATAAATTTAAAGACAAACACATTCAACACATAGAACACAAGATATACCTAGGAAACCCCAACTCTGCGGAAAACTTGCAACTTTGTGTGTCTTTTTATTATCTTCAAAAAAAGGGTTTTCTTTACAAAATTACAAGAAGGGAGAACTTCCCTTTCACCATAGGAAAACAATTGATCAACCTCCCAAATAACTCGATCTTCCTTATGCGCACTTGATTTGCTGAAATACCACACAAATTTTGCCTATCTGCACACATGTGAGAGCGCAAATATCTCCTCCTTGCGCGCCTTTGTGAACTGGAGACTGCACAAATGTTTTCTAAGCCAAGGTCATTCGACCCTAACTTGGTCTCTTCCTCTTGGATGCTAAACTACTATGATCTGTTGAACCTTGCTGATCTAACACGTTGCTTGTGCTCAACTAACTTGCCACTTGCTCTATGTACTCTTATAATTTTGACCTCAACCATAGCATCTCTCAACCATTGAGATTAAATCATGATGTAGGGTTAAGATTAAATCATAAGTTAACTTAGGAAGTTTTATTTTTTCCTAAGTCTAGCGTTAAGAAATAGCTAAATAAATTAATATTCTAGTCTTGTGGGTCGCTTTGCTAGCCTTAACACTTAGGCAAGCAGAACCCTTACTTCTCTACTCTAATCAACAAATGCAATGTTAAAATAGATAGGTGGCCATTAGACAAATTCCTAGAGTAGATTCGAGGCTTTGGAACCCTTCTCTACTCTAATCAACAAATGCAATGTTAAAATAGATAGGTGGCCATTAGACAAATTCCTGGAGTAGATTAGAGGCTTTTGACCACTGTTGTGAAGCTTCGATAATAGAGAGGTGAAGCTTTAAATCATGCAATCCAGTGGGTGCTTAGCCCAAATGAACTAGAATTGACAAAGTAAGGTAATTGAGCCAAAATAAACTAAAGTTTAATGAGAATAAAAACAACCATAGAGTTACACAAAGACAATAATCCAAAATCTCGAAACTACAAGGTCTAAATTGAACCAAAGATCAGCAAAAAGAGACAAAAAAGAGATTGAAATGAGGAAAGTCCTCGTGCCCATAGTGACAAGACCCTAGTCCATTTGACACCCAAGACCCTAGTCCATTTGACATCCAAAGCCTATAAATGACAATTACATTTAAAAAATAGTTGGCCAAGAGCAATTGACTTAGAATACCCGCGAAAACTTGACATCCATAAAAGCTGAGGGATGCAAAAACTTGACATCCATAAAAGTTGAGGGATGCAAAGATGTTATATTAATTTTAGAAGAGGCTCATGTTTTCATCCTGGTAACATTTCTACAAACCAAATTCCAAAATGATTCTCCCTATGTTTGCCATAATTGTTGCTATACCATCAGATCTCCTTCGATCACAATGATGCCTTCTGGAGCTCCTTCGATCACAATGATACCTTCTGGAGTGGAGCACTGCCATAGGGAGCCAACTTAGCAACATAATATTTTGTGATTGCTAGTTTGTCGCTTGTAGATGGTGCTTGTTATTTAATTGTATGCCACTGCCAGGTAGAGGCGACAGCCACCATTCGATTGTTTTACACTGGATTGCACATCACACACTTGACCCAAAATTATTGCTCACTTGCCATGGGAAAGTGTAAATAATTTTTTGTAAATTCTTCTCATATTTGTTTTTAATTAAATTAGTTAATTTAAAAAAATGTGTTATATGAAATGAGTTATAGTTTTTTGGGCATGTGGTATTGATAAGTCCATGATATTGACCCATGGTATTGTAACAAACCCTATTTATAGATTAAGAATCTCAAATAAAATGTGACCTTTATAATTAATAAAATTGGTTAACTTTTAAATGTATTTAAATAAAGTTATAATCTAGTCTAATTTATAATTAAGTAATAAAGATGTATTGATAAAGTTATAAATAAGTAATTCAAAGATGTATGAATAAAGTGTTTTGATTTTGTTATGGGTTAATGACTATTTTTATATGGATGATTTAGTATATTTAAATATTAAATTCTACATATATAATAATATAATAAAAAAGTTATATTGATATTAAATGATTAAATTAATAATAATGTAAATTATTAACTTTCAATGTCATAATCAATAACATTTTCAATCTTTATTAAATCTAAATCTAAGATAAATGTATATTAACTTTAAATGATTAAATTAATTTTTTCAATTTCAAAAAGTAAGTCTGGGTTATTTTTATTTTTTCAATTTCAAAAAGTAAGTCTAAGTTATTTTTATTTTTTCAATTTCAAAAAGTATGTCTCTTTCGGACCAATCACAAGGTTTGTAGATTATTGATTTGTTTAATTTTTCATTTCATTTACAACTATCCACATTTTTATATTAGGGTAGGTTTGTAGATTATTGATTTGTTTATTTTTTCATTTCATTTACAACTATCCACATTTTTATATTAAGAGTTAGTGATTATAGTTGGTTTTTACTTTGGAAATTATAGGAAATTAATTTGATGGTTATGTGAATGGATGGATATATCTTAGACTAAAATAAATGAAAAAGAAGGTTATATCATTGAAAATTGGGCTATATATTCAAATCTTGCATTGGACATGTGCTTTCAAGGATTATACACATATCTTTTTGATGCTCACAATTGAAGGAAAAATTAAATTTGGTATGATTCCCAATTATAAAGGTTGAAGGGTGAAGAATTTGGGATAAGATGCATGGTAATTATAAAATGTAAGTTTTTTTTTTTTTTCATCCCTTCCCTTCCTCTCTCATGGATTCATAATGCCTTGGTACTTGCTTATAACTTGTTGTTGGTTCGAGCATTATATTTGTCTCCATGTTTACATTACAAATAGATTGTGGTAGTGTCTTCTAATTGGTGAGTAGTTAATGTATAAAAACCTACCACGCTAGAAATAAAATTATCTTAATTTAGACATTTAGAAAAGTAATTACCATACATATGTTTAATTGAAGTGGTATAATTTGAGGGGCAAAATTGGGTCGTTACATTCTACTCCACCAACCCTACCCCCCCCCATTCTCCAAAACTTAGGCAACTGACTCCCCCCTCCCCCTGTCTCCCCCCCTATTAGCACTGATCTCAATGCAGTGATAGAATCAAAGCACAATTGCCTTCTCAAGGCATCCTTTGATGACCATGTACCTTCTTTAGAGTTGTAGTTCCTCGATTCAAATACCTTTCCTTGCCTAATACCTTTATTTTAGAACAATGCTATTTCCTTGTTGAGAATGTATGGGTATGCTAGAATTCTCCTTTTGGTTCCACTTGGATCCAAACACAATCAATTATATGGTTTAGGAGTATGTAAATATTGCTTTAATAAAGATGCATGAAACACATTGTGAACTTCTATACTTGGAGGAAAAGTAAGGTTATATACAATTGGTCCTATGCTATCTAAGTATTTCAAAATATCTATAGTATCTAGATGCAAGTTTGACACATTGTTCACATTTGAATGAGTTTTAATTTGATTTTACTTTGGGAAATACATCATCTCCAACACTAAATTCTTTATGCACTTTATTGTTATTTGCATCACTTTAATACCCACTATATGTTTTAGAATTATTAGCTTTTAATGTATTAGGTTAACATTGAGGGGCCACAAATATGTAATTTAATTTCTTCCATAAAATTAGAGACTCATATATTAATATGAAAAAAATAACGTGTTTCCATAATAACCATCAAATATATGAATAGTATAGAAATAGTATGTCAGTGACAAACTACAATAATAATAATTTTGTTCATAGTCTGTATGTAATTATTTATCTTGAAGATCTAAACATAATAAAAAAATATTTTATTTTAAGCAAAAAGTTGCTAATCAACATTTTGTTTTAGTTTTCAAAACATATGATATACTTCCCTTGATATTTAACATAAAAGAAAAATAAATAGAGATATGAAATTAGTTTTAGTTTTCAAAACATATGATATACTTTGATATTTAACATAAAGGAAAACTAAATAGAGATATGTCTCTATGCTCTTTATGTTGGGGTCTAGTCCTCTTGATTTTGATTTTGCCACACCAATGCCATATCACAGAGATATTTGATAAAGGCCTCATATTTGTAGTCTAAGAGATTCATCTCATTAACAATGGATTTCTATTGAGTAACTTATTCTCCAATAGAAATGATGGATATGTTGGCATTGTGATACATATGTTGTACTTGATGGCAACCCACTCATCTCAGATGATAAATTATAGTACAGAGAAAAGTTCACGCACTTTCATGAAGAGAAAAGTTCCTTTCATGCAGAGAAAAGTTCACGCACTTTCATGAGGAGAAAAGTTCCTTTCATGCAGAGAAAAGTTCACGCACTTTCATGCAGAGAAAAGTTCCTTTCATACAGAGAAAAGTTCACGCACTTTCATGCAAATAAAAGTTCCTTTTATGCAGAGAAAAATTCACACACTTTTATGAAGAGAAAACTTCCTTTCATGCAGAGAAAAGTTCATGCACTTTCATGCAGAGAAAAGTTCATGCACTTTCATGTAGAGAAAAGCGCACACACATGGGAAATCTTATGGTTGGTTCATGGTATTAGTCCGACAATTTTTGATCCTATGGTTTTGGTCCATGGTATTTAGTCCTTGGTATTTGAACCTATGGTTTTGGGCCATGGTATCTCGTCATAAGTGTTTATCCCAAGTATTCAGTCCATGGTATTGAATTGTTATGGTTTTTGGTTCGTGGTATTGTGAAAGGCCTAAGGCTATAAAAGAGGAAGGAGATCATTTGGCAAGGCATCTTCTGAATCATTGAATATCTGATAAAGTGCTAGATATGGAATACTGTGATTGGGTTATGGTGCAAATCTGGATCAGAATGAAGAAGGAACCTGAGCGCAAGGAGAAGGATAAGTTCTATTGATGGGTCAAAATCTTAAGGCTGGTATAGTGGTATCTCTATATGATTTTGATCTGTGATATGTGGTGCACGCTTGATCTACAAATCTGATAATCTGGGTTAATTAATATCTGAATGTTTGAAAGAATGAATTTATAGATCTGTACGCAGGTTTTTGAATAGTGAAGTAGCGTACATCTCTTGATTTATGTTCTAGCGGCTTCTGTTTATTGCTACAATGTTCTAGGTTCAGAAGTGGGTGTGATTACTGTTATTATGATCTGGGTACAGTCGTTAGAGAAGTGTTTATTTTGATTCAGTTTTGATTGGTGAAAAGGTGATTGGTTGATGCAGAAATTTTTGATGTTTGATTGATGTTATTTGTGGATCCAGTCTGAAAATTTATAAAACATGGTCCCTGGAAGGAAGAGAAGGTTGTAGTCTTCTACAGGTAGCAGCCTGCGTACTAGTATCTCAACTAGTATAAGAACTAAGGGGGTTGTAGCTCCCTTTCAGGAGAAGCTGGAAAACAAGAGAGGGTTGTAGCTCTCTGCAGGTAGCAGCCTGCGTACTGGTAAAAGACTGCACCAGTACAAAACTATTGTAAAAGAAGTTTCTTATTAAAAGAAGATAGAGACGACTTGCAGCAGGTGGTTTTCACCCACATTGGGTTTCCACCTTATATCATGGTGTTCATGTGTGCTTATTGTGTGTGATGATTTGTTCTGTTTTACTGCACTTGCTTACTGTACATATGGTTCATGAAGTTCTCATGCACTAACTAAAGATCAACATTTAATGGATTAATTGAATCATAAGTATTCTAGATATACGCTAGTTGCATTAGACACAGTTGCGTATACACGCGGGTTCCCTTAATTGAAGTAGCGTATATGTATTTAAGTATGGAAATGAAAAAGTTTTATTGATTTGATAATACTGTTTCAACCCACCCCCCCCTCCTCAGTATTATTTCCAACAATTGGTATCAGAGCGGGTCCTTCAGAAGAAGCTTGATCAGTTGAAGGAAGATCTATCATCATGAGCAACTACGAGAGAGAAGCATCAACCAAGCCACCAATTTTTGATGGGACCAACTTCGTCTATTGGAAGGTAAGAGTTACAGCCTATCTTCAATCTCTTGGTACAGAAGTCTGGGATATCATAGATACAGGGTACACTTTTCCATCAGCTACTCCTACAGATCCGACTGAGAAGAAGCAGTTTGAAACTAATGCAAAGGCTGTCAATACGCTATTAGGATGTCTATCTCAATCAAAATTTGTCAAGGTTATGCAGTATAAAACCGCAAAAGAAATATGGGATAAGATCGTTCTAAGCTATGAAGGAGATGAACAGGTAAAAAGAGCAAAACTTCAAACCCTCAGAATTCAATATGAAAATCTCAGAATGTAC
>APFE030996595.1:36207-72766 GCA_000404065.3 Pinus taeda | reverse complement strand
AGAGCATAACACATAAAACACATATACACAGAGATTTTCCCCTAGATCCCAAAACCGGGACTACCAACTTGATTTTTCATTATGTTCCTTTCAATGTTACAATACATATGTATACATGCCGAAGCATCCAATACCATGGATCGAAAACCATCGTGTCTAAAACCATGGACCGAAAACCGTCACGTCTAAAACCATGGATCGAAAACCATCGCATCCCAAACCATGTGTGAAAATCATGCACAAAACCATAGGTAGGTCCACCCAACCTAACACAGGGTCCAAAACCAAAATTTTCTGAGGTGCTACCTGGACCCTGTAGAGCAAGGTTACATGCACCCCTCAAACCCCCTATGACTCCCCCTGTTATTCAATCGGCACAACGAAGGGGGGGCTTTGCCCCCCTCCTAACCTCCAAGTTAACTACGTGGGCTAGTCATGGAAAGAATATAACACAACCCAATAGATGTTGATGTATTTATGATTGAATTACAGTTATAATGTTGTTTATGGATCCAGTCTGAAAATTTATGAAACATGGCCCTTGGAGGAAGAAAGAAGGTCGTAGCCTACGTACTAGTAAACATATCAGCTACTATAAGAGTTAGGGGCTTGTAGCTCCCTTCCAGGAGAAGCTGGAGAATGAGAGAAGGTTGTAACCTTTTGCAGGTAGAATCCTGCGTACTGGTATAAGTCTGCACCAGTACAAAATTGTAAACAGATTTTCTTATTATTAAAAGAAGACAGAGTGACAAAAACATGTGGTTTTCACCCACATTGGGTTTCCACCTTATATCTTGGTGTTCATGTGTGTTTCTTATGTGTGATGCTTTATTCTACTTTTACTGCACTATCTAATAAATCTCTGATATACTGGTTAAATTTCAATGCATAATAAATTGGGTAAATCAAAAGTTCTCTACATATACACAGGTTGCCTTAAATATAGTCGTGTATACATGCTAGTTCACTTAGCTGAAGTAGCGTATACAAATCTGTTTGGAAAATTAAATTATTGATCTGATAATACTGATTCACCCCCCCCCCCCCTCTCAGTATTATTTCCAATAGGGAGGCCCTAAAGAAATTGTATGAGCATACTTATGTGCAGAGAAGGATGTTACTATAAAATCAGTTGTGGTCATACCAGATGAATAAGAGAGAATCAATTGACACCTTCCTTGGTCGACTGAATGAGATCTAGGATCAATTGACTTCCATAGGTGCCACATCAGATTAGGAATTAATGGTGAGAACAACCCTGAGCACAGTCTTAGAATATTGGGAGGTATTTGCCAAGAGTATACTAGGTAGAGCGACCCTTCCACATTTGGAGGAAATGTGGGCGACTCTTCATCAAGAAGAGATCAGAAGGCTAAGAAAGGTGGGAAGCAGCAACTAGGGGATCAAATTCAAGGAGGAGGAGGATGTTGCACTAACATCCGAGGGAAATCAAGAGAAACAGAAGAAGAAGGACCTCTCCAAGATCAAATGCTTCCATTGTGGGGAGTTGGGTTATTATGCGACCCACTATTCAAGGAAGAAGAACAAGGGAGAGGCCTCTAAGACTAAGGCAGCACAAGCAAGGGTAGAGAAGGAAGTGGAGATAGACAATGACTATGCCATGAGTGCACACACGCCACTTGAGCCGAAGTGGAGAGACATCGAGTTCTAGTCAAACGGACTATAGGCAATGAGGGGCAGGATCCTCTAGGTACCCAACCTCTTGGCTTAGGCCATGCTACAAGAGCACCAAAGAGGAGTAGCAGGACTAGCGTATGTGGGTAGAGACGGATGCGGATGAAGCAGTAGAGAGAACTACATTGCAGAATTCCCAGGATATTGCACAGCTAGCAGGCTGCAATAACACGAGAGGCACAGGAGTGTTACACCAATGTAGGATGGCACAGAGAGGTGTGCAACAGTGCGAGATGTAGGGACTTGTTGCAGCAGTGCAGAGGTCAAAGAGGGAGAACCTGTCAGCAGTAGAGGGAGCTTCAGCATCAAGAGTACTCTAGCTTGACAAGAGAGGTCAGAATTGGGAGATCAATTACTTACTTCTCAATAACTGAGTTGCAATGCAACAATTAGCAGTGGTAGTGCTATGGCCAACATGATGCAGCATGATGAGAGGAGATGTAGTGCAAACGCAACAGTGGCAGTGGCAGGGCCATGGGCAGCAACACAAATATTTAGGGAGCTGTCATACAGATGCAGCAATGGAAATGGAAGAGCTATGGATAGCAATACAAGATGCAATAGTGTAGAGGATGTTGGGCAGCAGGCCTATCATCAGCATAGGGACCGATGTCGGATGATCGGGGTAATACTCAGTCAGGAGTATTGCTAGAGCACAGTCCTCACTAAGAGGGAGTGTTGATTTTGGGTAGCATCGAATGTGCTCTAGCCATGAAATTTGGTGGAGAGGTTAGGGCACATGAGATATCCAATACCTAGAAAGGGTTTGGAAAGACTCTAAACAGTTTGGGAGATATTAAAATAATTAATATTTTTAATGGATTTCCTAAGTCTAAACTTAGGGAAATTAAAATATTAATGTGAATTAATATAAAACTATGTTAGAATGGTCCAAAACACATGGATCAAGCCAAATCAAATCTTAGCCATCGATTAGGGACTTAATCTCGGTCGTTGATATGTCAACAAGAAAAGCATAAGAGGAGGGTTGAGGGCCGCTTGGAGAACGCACCTGAGTGATCAAACATTCTATTCTCTAGAGCGGGGTTTGCTAAGAGAGATAGAATTAGGGATCAATTGCAGTCAAGGGCAGAGAGTACAAGGCAAAGAGACAGGGACATTGCCAAGAGAGAAGCGCAAAAGTAGAGAGAGGCAGACGCAGAGCCAAAAGGGCCTGCATCATCCATGCAGAGGCTGCAGGAGTGACACAGAGAGCCAAAGAGCTATGCAAAGCCTCAATAGGTTGTCGCAGAGGGTTTCAGGCTGATGAAGAGGCTAAAAGGACTAACACTAAGCTTCAGATTGTGCTAGAGAGGGATTTCGTGGGGCAGGATTTCCGAATACCTGTTTCCGAAGAGAGGTATCGCTACCAGATATTTTATCTCTATCGTGTTAACTAGTTTGGCACCCAGTGTACTCAGAAAATATTTGCTTAATGATAAAACCATCAGATAGTTGCACCGATTTTCCCACATTGGGTTTTTTCGGGGAAATTAGTCCAAAAATAATGGTGTCATTTGTGTGCTTTTTTTGTGTCCTTCAGTTGATGATCTGTAATATGTTGAGCATGCATTTGTATTTATTTTCAGTATTTACATGGTAAATAACTTGTTAATTAACATACCAAGTAGGTAGGAATAAATCAGTAAAGTGAATGGAGCGTTTCTAATTGGTAGAATTAGAAACTTCAACACATAGCGTTGGACATTGTCTACAGGCTTGACTTTGGAGAATGGATTATGAACTTCCTGGAAAGGAGGTGAATCTTGGTACTAATTTTGAGGGTGGAGGTGTGAGCCTCTGGATTCCCTTGTTGTAGATGAAGGTATCGTATCCCTTTATTTTCTAGTTAGATAAAATGTGCATATGTATATGTGTATTTTATTGTGAATATTGTGTCGAGCTCGATTTATAAAGCTCCTTGGATAGTATCATTATTTGTTGGTTGAAGCAAATGTGCATAAGTATATGTATTTGTTATTGTAATTACCGTAGAGAGTTTTCTTTTAAAGCTCCAGTAATTGGTATGATTGTCATGATTTTCAGCATGTTGTTCATTGTAAACACTACATCGAGCTAAGCTATAAAGCTCCATGGGAAGTATGTTATGGTTTTCAGTAGTTTTCTAGTCATAGGTGTGATAGAACACTGGGGATTATGTTCCCCTAAGGGGAAGGGGTATGTAACAACCTCAGGTTAAAATTTCATGTAATAAAGTTAATAAAGGAAAAATAAGACCAAGTTCATGGGACACGTATTCCAAGCTAAATTTTGCGAAAAACATCCTAGTGGGTGTTCATTTGGTTTATTATGGTGAAGGAGAAATTGACAAAGGAATTGAAAAGGAAAAGAGGTATTAATTAGCATTTTATTTATGAAAATAATAGAAAATAGGAGAAAAGGGAGATGAAAGGTCACATATTTTCATGTGAAGCAAATTGGAGGAAAAATAGAGGAAAATGAAGAAAATAGAAGCATCAATAATAAAAAAGCTTATGAGGATCAATTCACAGCTTTTGTTGGTTAACTTTTGCCAATTTTAGCTTGGATCTCTATCTCTATTCTCTCTCTCTCTCTCATACTCTTGCACACTTAGAGCATTCTTGGATCACTCTAACATTGGCAAAAGGAAGGCAAAGGAAGGACAATAAATCAAAGGAAAGTAAGGATCAAGCAAGGAAAGGGTGGATCGGTGGCTACAACTGAATTTATTTGCAAGTATCGAGTTGCATGTATGATTTACTTGCTATTTTTTGCATGCATGGTACATGCATGTGTGTATTTGGTTCTCTTGTTGTCATTAGCATGGGTTCTTGCAGGCGTGCTAATGGTTTCAACCTTGCCTTGCGAATTCCTAGATAGCCATGGTGTAATGGGATTCATTCTTTGTTGAGATTTGGATTGCCATAATGTTTATGATCCGGGTGAGGTGGTCTCAGTAAAATCCCAAGTGTTAGGGGTGGAGATGGTTTTCTCTTTGAAGCCCTCAATGGGTGGGTGGAGACAAGAAAATTCCTTAAGGGATGGTGAAGGAATTATGTGTCATCCAACCTTGGTTTGGTTTTGTGATCTTGGGACTGATTTAAGTCAGATCACAATAGTGTGAGGGTGTAGGTGATTTAACCTTTGGATTCACTTATTTTTTTATGTCTTGGTTTATCCCATGAGATTCCACATTCATGCTTGGAATATGGCATGGGGGTGATTGGCTAAAAGAAATATTTGGCTCAGCCCAATCTATGGTCAGGTGGTACGTGGAAGTCTCGAACTTAGTTTGCTTTTGCATATGTTAATAAGATCTATTTTCCTCTTGTATTTCTTTGTACTTTTTATTATGTGGCTTTGATGGATGATCTATCATGGTTATTATTCTTGTTATATGATGGTTACAAGCATGGTTTCATAACAGGTTATAGTTATGGATCTTGATATGTTTTGATTAGATGATGAATGGTTAATGAATGCATGAGCTAACATATGTTATGGTAACTATCATGAGAGGGAATTATACCTTCTTGGTCATTCTCATATAAGTATCAAACCCCTATGTTCAGATATGCATTCATAACCTATAGATTTCATGTTCTCAATATGTTTAACGAAATGACTGTCATGGTTAGGCCTGGTTAGGTCATGTATTTTATCAAGCTTTGTGTTAGAGGCTTTGCCCTTATGTCATTTATTTTTCTAGAAAGTATCATCAAGTTTTGGGCAGTGGTCTGGAGACTAGCCTTGAAAAGATGGCATTGATTTTGGGGTAGCATGCTCAAAACTGGGAAATTCGGACTGCAATCCCAACCCTATAGTCTTATTCATGTGACTGTGGGCCTAAAGTTGCATGGATACAATGTTATTCCTACGAATTGTAGTCTAGGTCAGTAAAATAACTATCTAGCTCAGGATTTGGGCATCTTGAGTGGTTGTTTAGATCCCAGGGGTCTTGTAGCTCCTGAGGAAGGTCAGTAAAGTTTCAGTTTTGTCGAATCCATTTCCTTAAGGTGATCTAGGAAGTCGGGGTCATGTCATAGTAGCCCTCAACTCATGTTTACCGTGGCAGGCCGATGAAAGTGGGTAGATATGGGAAGGGTGGTTACAAGCATAAATATTCATCCTTTGATCAACTCTTGATAACCTTTGTGGCTCATATACAACCCTTATTTTCCTTCACATGAATTCGAAAAGAATTTAAGATGCAAGGGCATACACTTGATCTAGATCAATATGTTTATCTTGTGGATAGACCTATGATTGCTTGAAGGATCAATCTGAATGCACAGGTATCACATCTTGTAAACCTCCTCAATTTGACCTTATTACAGTGCATGGTTGTCTGTGGTTCTCACGGGCATATGTTGAAGATCTACGACCTCCTTTTACACTTAAACAAGGTATGTATAGGGTTTTATCTTAACTAGTTTAACAGACCTATTCGACCCTCCAAAGAACATAATTTTCAGATCCATTTCTACTATTTTGGTGGAGAATTGTCATTCTTTCCTTCTACTCAAAGATAAGAATTCAGTGCACTATTTTTGTGAAGCTAAACTTTGTAAATCAGTGAATTTGATTAAGGGTTTGATCACTCTAATTTATGTCTTGATAGATTACTTAAATATTGTGGTATTTGTACACGTTTCTAATAGTATCTGTCAAAGTTGAATAAGGGTTTTAGAAAATTAGTCTTCAAAGGCAAGGTTATTACAATACTTAGTCACAGTAGAGGATTCATCTCCAGTAGTTAAGGAAAAAGAATCACTAATTGAGACAATATAGGTGAAGGTCAATTTTGTAGCGAAAGTACAAATTTGAAGGCCTAAGTAGCATTAACATTATTGACCTGTACTACCTCATTGATGAAATATCATCTTTGACAATTAAGGGTAGAGGCATCAAATCATCTTCAAGATCATCGACTTTGCATCAACAAGTTGAAGGCATCATAGCATCAGGTACTTGAATTGTTCAAATTGATATTAGAAGCTATTACAACAAAAGTTTTTGAAGAACTATGGTTTTCACTGTATATATAAAGCACATATTACAAAAAGGATTTTATTGAGTATATTTGTAAGTGGGTCATTGTTCCTGGTATGGGAGCCATAATTTATCTATTCTTCTTTAAATTTAAGGGTGGTAGGGTGATGCAAGGAAGGAAAGTGAATACTCCTTCAGGTTAGAGCATGAAAATAATTTAGGGTGAGAGGGTTGTGCTAGGGAAAGTTGGAGCTTGCAAGGAATTGGAGGTCCTTCTAGTAGGAGCTGGTAAAATTAGGGTATAGGAACATCCTTTCAAGAGTCTAAGCTATCTGATAAACTTGAATGCTTTTCTATAGTACCAAGGAGTTGGAATTTTCCTTTCAATTGGAGCTGAAGCCTTTTTGTGCTCACAAAATATTAGAAAATTGTTTGGTGTTTTTCCTCTCAGAACGGTTTCCACTTAAAAATATATTGTGCACTATTCTTGTGATGTGTTTATGTTTTGTTTATTGTTTATGCTATGAAAATTAATAAAATACAAATTGTAATAAGAAATATTGATTCACCCCCCTCCTTGTATTTCCAACACAAGTCGACTAGTTGTATATTTTTGTGTGGAAAAAATCATAGGTTGGCTCCATTGTAGCCCTCCCTATTTCATGTATAAATAAGAAATTTGTTTTCCCTCCTAATCACATCAATTTCTCAAGAAAGTATATCTCATTGTGTCTGAGGCTAGAGCTACATTGAAACCTGTAGAAGCCAGATTTTTTAAGGTTCTTTTGGACTTTACTGTTTACTCAATTCGATCGTTTTTTCATTAGGGAAAATTAGTGGTTCTAAAGTTTGTATGGGGAAAATAAAAGTATCTTGAGGCTCCTTTTTAAGGCCTATTCTAAGACCCTAATTCAACATTGTAGCAAAATGCCAACACAACTCATTTCGGCCTCTGTCTGAGGCATTGCAGAGGCATGATTTGGTACATTTGAAGCAAGATCAAATATGTAGAGACCTTAAGATTTAGGGTTGAAGAACCAAAGTTCTACAATATTACTTTCGTTGTTCATGGATCATTTCTGAGGCTAGTCCTTTTGTAATCTTCTGAAGAAATTTTTGGTCTCTTTCAAATCTGTGACTAAGGCACTTTCGATCTACCAAAGTCCTATCACGGCCCCTCCTCCCAAGGTATATTTTGGGAATATTTAGGGAAAATATGAGGCTTGATATAAATTACAGAGGCCAGCCCTATGAGTTTTATTTTTGCACTCTCTAAGGAAGCTCATTCATCCCTGTAATAGTCTTCCCAATGTTGAGAAATTTAGGATAGAGAGATGAAGTGATTTCTCTAGTTATGATAACTACTTGTGAATACATTTTACTTCTTTCTATTAGTTATTCTTTAGCTTGATTAATATTGTGCTCTTTTCATCAAACAATTATAAAAATGTAAACAATAATGAGACAAGGGACACATTATATAGGTGATCAGCTAGGGCCAAAACCTCTCCAATCTTGAGAGGAAAACCACAAAATTCTTCTTCTTATAGAACCTTCAATTGACGAATTCCAAGACAGAGACCATTGACCTACTAACCTCTCCAAGACCAAGTCGCGATACCTTTTGAACAACTTCTTCTTCTCTTCCTAGTCAATTCTTGAGAAACTAGCTTCTTACACTTCTGATCTTGACTTCTCTTAAATTCAACCTCTTTACACAAACCTGCAATTTTTGGCATGCCTGACAACACTACAATTTCACACATGTGAGTTGATTGGAGGAGTTTGGTGAGGTCCCTTTGCTTCACTTGAATTCAAAACTTATCCTTATAATATTGGCTAGCAAGAGTTCTTGTTGCGTGACCCTTTTCTTGGCTTCTTCAAGGACTGATGTGACCTTACTACAGAAACCCTAGCTATAGTCACACGTGTGAGGAATATGACCCAAAAACAGTGCCAAAATACTTTGATCTTCTTCTCTTTTCCTTCGGTATATGAGAGGCTCCTTTCTACCCTTTTACTCACACTTATTCTTCTATTTCAGATGATTGAATAATCATATCCCAAGTGAGGCCAAGTCGTCATTTTTATAGTGATCTTCCCATGTAAACAAGTCAACTTGTCCTCGTGCCTAGGCCGATATCTCCTTCTAGAATGATCTAGATCTTCTTTGGAAGGTCGACTTTTTTGAGTACTTTTGACAAGGTATTGGAGGGTTTTTTACTCTTATGATGACTCAAATAAATTTTCTTTTACAATATGTAACATGCCCAAATGGGTCTTAAATACATGATAATGATTCAATTGACTTTATGACTTAATGACCATCCTAATAGCTCACAATGGGAGCTTGATCTATAAAAATAAAATTACTTGAGCACGAAACCCACGTCTCGAGCATAAAACAATTTTATTTTTCTTCTTTACATTAATTACATAAAATCATGATTACACATGTCATTATGAAGACCGAACCTAGTTACATATTTCAACACTCCCTCTTAACTAGGAAGGTATTCATAATACATACAAGGCACTTGGACATTCTCAATATGAACAATTCTCATAAGAAAAGTCAAAATAGTATCCCATTTTTTTAGCATCATATCATCTAGAATTGTCACAAAGAAAGGCCTTGACTAACCGCTCTATCTTATTGGAAATATTCAAGGGGGTTGAATCAGTATCCCTTTTCAATTGTTATTTTTACTAGTTAAATCATTTATATTTAGAACATAAAATGAACAATAGGAATAAATGCTTTTATTAATATAATATTTACAATAAATCAGGTACAATATATATAGGGCTCCAACCATTGATGAAAACACCAATATTCAATTTCACAGGCTCCAACCTATTGCCAAGCACCAACTTGGTATTTTGTGAGGCTCCAACCTCTAGGGCACCAACCCTATCTTCTCAAGGCACCAACCCTAAGGGCTTCGACCCTATATTTCAAGGAACCTACCTTGTTTGTTCAAGGCTCCAACCTTCAAGGCACCAACCCTCTGGGCTCCAACCCACTGCTGTATTTTGCCTAGATATGTTTGAAAGTAATTCTCTGCTCCCAAAATATTCTTCACTGAATTGTGTCAATCTACAGTTTCACTATAGTCTTCATGCTACATCATTAATGACAACCTTGTCTCATAGAAGGTATCACCATTGCTCTTCATTATACACAAGTAAAATCTCCAAGTCACATCATGGTGACTAATACATCATGGTCTTCAATAGTCTCCACACAACTTCAATGTGTCTACAATGAACTACACTAAGCTCTGCATAAAGACAACTCTTTGTTTCAATCCTCTGTCCTAATTGTCATAGTAACTACTTCGGGAGTGAGGATTCAATGGTAATTGCTTCAAGAATGACTTCTTCAGAGGAGTTATTATCACAGTTTCATATTGTACGTTCAATTAAAAACAACCTTGTTCATACTCAGATAATATTCTTAGATCCGCGTAGCGTCCTTTTGAACTGTTATCTAAATAACTATCAAGCACAGGTCCGAGATTTTCAATAAATAACCCAATCAACGGAGTGTTCGACCTTTGGCCTCCTTCTTCTTTCGCTGGACCTTCGGCTTCCCTCTTCGCTCGCTCGACCTTCGACTTCCATTTTCGTTTGCTCAACCTTTGACTTCCTTTTTCTTCTGCTAGACCTTCGGCTTCCTTCTTCGCTTGCTCGACCTTCGGTGTCCACTTTCATTCGCTCGACCTTTGGCTTCCTTTCTTATGCTAATTCACATTCACGAGTTGTGAATTGTCCTTCTTCTCTGTGATAGATGCCCAAGATCAATGCTTGAGGTGAAGTTTTTAACTTGTATATATACGAGTCTCATCAATACCCAAAAGACATGTTTATTAGAGGAGAGGCCAACTTATGATGTCGCATATTAAAATTATATCAGAGAGGCCCTTTTTTAATATTCATCCAATAGACTTATTATTTACAGAAATCACACAGGAGAGACTATACCCACATGGAGGTCCCACATGCACGTCATCACCTTGATCGCAATCGAAACTTCATGAAAACTGGAGGTTTTACAAGTCATGCTCATGCTCTGTTTTCTGATATAGCTAATGCCATTACTACTAAATGACAGAATGCGATATGATATTAAATGATGTTATAATGGTGTAGTGGGTCCGTAATAATATCTCCATCAGAGGTTTTACTATGACAACCCTATAAGACTTGCAATATGGAGGATGTGATGTTATATTAGGGTTGTTACTATAACCTATTCGGGTCCGCATGTATTATCACAATCATATTTTTAGTGTGAAATTCATTTAAGACTAGTGATATAACTTCCGATGAGGTGAACTCGATATTAGATTAGGGCGTGTTCTATTGGAGCAGTCGGATCTGCAACTCAAATCGCAATCCGGGAATTCAAGTGGTAACAGATAATAAAGCTGTCAATATAATTCCTCTGATAACACTGTTAACTCCTCCGTTATGGCTCCTCTTCTGATAGTTCTACTCCTCCAACGTAATGTTCCTATTTTTTCTTCTGATAGAACTTACCCTTGGGCATATGCGATAACCTGCTTCTCTTTCTTTGATAACCTGCTTCTTTGATGGCATCCAATGAACTCTACCTCTTACTCTTTGACTTTACGATGCCTTCTCCTCTTTGGCTTCTTGCTCTTGTTGCTTCACGAATCTACTGCTTCTATTATTTCTGTATATAATATATATATTATAAATATAAATATATATATACATATAATATATAATTCATCCACTTTGGTCCTCCATCTCATCATATCATCATATATCAAACTTTCATCGCTATGAGCATTATGATCAATGGGAATCAATGGGAAATCATGTATCAAAGAATTTTCCATCACTAACACTTCCATATTGACATCAATGACAACCTAGATTAATAATCTCCCCATTTATCATTTATGGAAATATTCTTTCCCTTTCAATAAGCTCTCCCCCTTTGACATCAATGTCAAACAGGGTGCTCAGGGACTCCCCCTGTCGAACTGCTCCCCCTATCAAATTGCTTTTGTTCTTTATGAATAGTAGATCTTCATGGGTATGTTCCTCCCCTTGTCATGGTGCTCTTTTTCTTTTTACTCAAGATAGAAGGATTGTTGTCTCATAACTTACTGAGCTATATTCAAATGTGCAACATTCTTCTTTCGATAGTCCCTTTGATGAGCCATTTTTCCTTGTGTTCTAGTTAAAGTTCTAGAAGATATCTCTACTGATTGACAACTTTTTGCAAACCTTGAATTATGTTTGATGTTGCCAACTACTCTGGCATCAAGATTCATTCCCAGATGTATCTGTTTGTTTGAAGGTTGCCTCTATTTGTGTCCATAATACCTGTTCTCACATTAAATCCCTGAGTCGAGACATAAACTTCTATAATAACAACAACATATTTATTTTCCCTATTTCTCTAGTATTAGATGACCTTCTCTGCTACTCCAATTTCTACTTAGTGATCAAATGGAAAATATTTTTAACAACAATCCATTGGATAGATAAGAGATCATGTTCTTTCAAAGGAGTTTTCCTAAGAAATCATCTATCAAAGAATGATTGTTAATATATCTCATCAAGGATTTCATAAGGACCCTTTCACAGATAGCTTTTGGAATAATGATCTAGAATCACAAACTCCCCCTAAATGTATGCATGGTCTCTTTTTGGCAGAATCCCATCATCAAACACTCGAAATATCAAGAATATCTTCATTAAGTCAACAACATGTGTTGTTGACTGGAGAGTTCAAGAGATTTTCATATTGTATTTGCTTTCTTCTCGATACTTGTGTAACTTTATTTTTTGGCATGGTTCTAGATTGTGTAGGTGCCCAAGTCAAGTTACACCCACGTGCCATATGTCCAATGTTATGACACTTGAAGCACTCTGTGGTGTTCATGAATAAGAATTCATGACTTCTTCTTGCAAAATTTCTTCTTGAAGATTGTCGGGGACCATAATATTTGTCTTTCTGATATACCCTATAGTCTTTTGCCATGTGTCCAAAGTTTTTACAAGCACAACAATAACCAAGAAATAAACTTTGGTACTTGTGAGATGGATATTTCCTTGATGTACTTTTGAAGTCTTTCTGCCTTGAGATCCTTTGATGATAATTATTTCTTCTTGCGTCCTTGACATCATTTGCATTTCTTCTTGGAATAGGATCTCCTTCATTGTTGCCTTGACTCTTATCCTTGCCTTTGTTGGAATTGGGAGCATCAACATTTCTTTCTAGCTTCCTCACATCCTTTTTGTTTGGAGCATTATCATTCTTGCTTGAGGATTCTCCTTTATAGCCAAGACCTAATTTATCAAATGGGGATCTTTGATGGTTGAGCATGTCATCCAAGGCTTGAGAGATTTTCAAGAATTTTTCCATCCCTTCAACCTTTTTTCTGAGGAAGACAATCTCTTCTTCCAATCTTTCACAATCATTATTCTTCTTAGCAAGTTGTTTCTCAAACTCTTCCTTGACACGTATTGCTTCATTTGATTCTATTTTAAGGGAGATGATTTCCAATTTCATTCTAAAGATTTCTTCATTTTCATTAGCTATATTGCTCTCCATTTCTTCCATGATCCTTGTACCTTTACATGTTTCGACCTTCAGAAGGTCGAGGTTGGATTTTAGTATGAATATTCTTCATCCTTTGCTTTTAGTTGGCATATCATGGTGTTTTTCTCATTTTCTGCTTCATCAACCTATTCTTCTATGATTACCAATGCTTCCATTGTCTTCTTAGTTACTTGTGCTTGTTTCCTTACTTCTTCTAGTCGTGATCTAAGGGAGGAGACCTCTTCCTTGTATTGACCAATTGTTGGGTACTAAATCGGGTCATCTTTTCGTCTATTTCTACTATCCTTTTTTAACTTTTTGTACTCATTTACCTATGATGTTATGTTAAACCTACAAGGTAAACACCCCTAACTTGTCCAATTGGAATATTTTAATTAATGAAGTAATTTCACAGAGTCCTATCTATTTGTGGTACTAAAACATTTGTTTGATTGCATCTTGGAGAACAGGAACCCTCGTTTCAGCACTTCACAATAGATTTGGTAATGGTCAGCCGTCATGAGGTTGCGCAGCTGGAGTCACGATTCCCTTGGAACTATTCTTGGACCTCTTTTCCATCTCGGACATCTAATTATGGTGTCATTCCAACTGATGTACATTTGAAGAAGTGGTTACCATGTTTCAGGGAGCTCTGTTAATCTCCCTTGTTGTGTATAAAATGCAAATTGTTCTTATGAATGGGGGTTCTCCCATCGCTATTGTAATCATTTGTTAAAGATTAATAAAATACCATATATTTTGCTGCTCCAATCTTTTCCATGACTAACGCAACCCTGATCAAAGAGTTGGGCCCTCTCTTCTGATTAGGTGTTACATCTTTGTGTGTGTGATATTTATTAGTTTATGCTTGTTGTTATAGTTCTTTCCTGTTTATGATTATTTCTGAAGTTTTGTAATTAGTTCAATATTACAACCATGTTTTGAATCTTAACCCGCGAACCCTTGGTCAGAACGGATTACGTGTTTTCCCCTGCATATCTCTTGTGCATTACCTTGAAAGGATACGCACCAGGATTGATAATTTAATGTTGGAATAGGGTGAATAAATCGTTCATACCTGGACACCAACATTTTGGCACCGTTGCTGGGGAGGCTAACAAGGTGCAAACAATGATCTGGACCAACCAGAGGGTCAATCTCTCATCCTGAGGAAAGAACGATTTTTTTCACTCTACTTCATGTTCTGAGCGTAGGTATTCTTTCTTCTTGTTTATTTTTAGCTTTTTGTTTGATTTTGGGCCATTCTCTTGTCCTGGGGAGGGAGGAGTCTTTTGACGCCCTGCTCCAGGCTCTGAGCGAGATTTGTTTCTTTTTAACCCTTGTGTGTTTTCTTTTTGGGAAAAACCCTAACTTTTACCCTAGGGAGGGAGGAGTCTTTTGATGCCCTGCTTCAGATCTAGAAGTATTAGGGCTCCCATAGCATGTGTTTGTTTCTGGTTCTTGTTCCGAGGAGGGAGGAGTCCTCTGACACCTTGCTCTGGGCCTAAAACCCTAGAACTTTGTTTTGTTAGCTGCCTTTCTTTTTGTGAGTTTTTTTTCATCTTGGGGAAGGAATGGTCCTCTGACACCTTACTCCAAGATTGAAGCATTATAGGTTCATACTAAGACCCTCCATCATATCAACTTTTGTATGAACAAAGAATCAAATAAGAGGAGCAGAGGGAGAGCCCCAAAGAGGGGAGGGCCACATATGGGAAGAAAAACCTATATCCAACATATCATAGCAAAGGCTAAATCAGAAGCATCCTCTCATGTAGTTGTGAGACCAGGGGCAAGGAGAGTGAAGTCCGAAGGATAGTCGGTAGAGCAACCAGTGTTGGCTACGACATTCTCTGGAAATTTGACACAACAGGTCCCTCTAGTAGTGGAAGAAATACCTAGTAGTAGACCTGATCCAGAGAATCTTGCACTAGTGATAGCAGAGGAAGAAATTGCAAGTAGGACATCAACAGGGTCAGACTGCTCTAGTAAGGGAAAGGAAGTTGCAGCTGAGGGGTCAAGCCATCAGGCCTCGGGAGAAGGAAATGATGAAATCTTGCATCACCAAGAGATCGGGGAAATGCTACTAAAGCAACTTGAGTTCCAGTAGTAAAGAATCCTCAGCCACCCTCCACAAAGCCTGTTGAAATCCCCAGCGAGTATTGGAAGATATTTACGGTTCCGACAACCTCCACCATCAATTTTCCGATCGGGGATCTAGGAGCTAGGCGCCTACAAGACCTATTCCATTGGAAACCTTACCAAACTTTCATGGGCTCATTTCAGAAGACCCCGACACATTTATGTTTGAGTTTGATATAGTGTGTCAGGGGTATGACTACACAGAAAATGCCTAGAAGTTAAAGATTTTCCCATCTACATTAAAAGGAACAGCTCTGCGATGGTTCATGGGTCTTGGAGGAAAATCCATTTCCACATGGGATGATATGCAAACAGCTTTCTAGAGAAACACCAAGATTACTGTAAATCTCGGAACATCAAGGAGGAACTCTTCAAGTTCACATAGAAAGAAGATGAAAGTTTGGAGGACTCTGTGGAGAGTTTCAAGTACACCTTACAAAGGTCAGGTCATTCTAACCTGGATAAGGAAATTTTAAAGATTATCCTCCTTCGATATTTTCAAGAGGACTCAATGGAACTATTGAACACTGTGGGAAAGGGAGACATCTCCAAGGAGACATTCAAAGATATTTTCAATTTATGTATTCAGTGTTCGAGGGGGCTTGCAAGGAATAAGCTTGGGATCCAATCAGTGAAAGGATCTGGTCGGAGTGTTACAAAAGCAGAAATCAAAAACCTACTAGACAATTTAAGGACGGATATCCTCAGCACCCTGTCAGCACAAATGGGCACTCTGTAAGCAAAACAGAAGCAGCTGGAACAGGATAGGACCATGGTAATATTTGGTTCGAAGTGCAAGAAGAAGCACCCGGAAAGGGAATGTCCACTAAATTCCATAGAGGAATGTGCGATATGTGAGCTCAGTCATGCGACAAGCTCATGCCCCTCCTTGCCAGGGATGAAAGCAGTATTTCAAGGAACGGGGGAGGACATAGAGCAACTGTACCTCATGGGATCCAAGAAGCCATGGCAGCCTCAACCACCGATGGGAAATCAAGATATGTACCTAGATCCATCTCAGTATTTCAATAATTACAATATGAATCCTCAGACCATGCCTTACCCCCCCATGTGGCCGCAATACCAGTATCCAACTTAGCAGCAGTGGAACCCTCAAGCCAGTATGAGCTCTTCATGGGCTCCAATTTGGCGAGGATCCCCTCCTGGTCAGTTTCCTCAGTAGATACCTCAGCAGATACGACAACAGTAGCTCCAATTACCTTCCAATGTGCCCCCTGACAACTAGCCTACCCGTCCTCAGCTTCCAATGCAACCTAACCCTAATCCTAACAATAAGGGAGCTCATCAAGCTGATGTTCTTAACCTGCTTTCATATAGTATCTCCACTATAGAGTTGTATGAAATGAATCTGCAATCAGGTCAAACAGTTAATGTCCAACCTCCTCCAGTCATCATTGAACAACTTGATAGTGAAGGTAAGGAGGCAAGACTGACTAATAAAGAGCTAAAACAAACTGACAGAAACCGGGTGCCTTCCATTAAACAACATCAATCTGAACCACCTTACCCAAAGAGACTAATTATGAGTAAACCAAGTCCTCAAGCTGAATTTGATTTATTAGGAGAATTGGATAACTTATTTGTTAAAATTCCCTTGTTACAAGCTATGAAGGATGTGCCAATCTATGCAAGGACTCTTAGGGAATATTTTTCAAAGAAACCTGCGAAGAAAACTAAAGATCCCCTCACTATATGTTTTATGGGAAAATTATTGGAATTTATGATGGGAAAATCAATTTCAATGAAATATGGAGATCCAAGGAACCTGATTTTGATAGTACAGATTAATGGGGTAGAGATTCCAAATGTGCTAGTATACTTGGGAGCTACTATCAATGTCATCACCACTAAAACAATGCATGTGTTAGGTCTTCGCAATTTGAAGCATACACCTATAGTATTAGAACTAGTAGATCAATCTACAGTTAAATCTGTAGGGAAGTTGGAAGATGTGACAATTTCAGTGGGTTCATGGCACTACCCCATAGATGTCCTGGTATTACATACACAATCTTCAGTGGGCGGTCATCTCTTAATTTTGGGTAGACCATGGTTGGCCATTTCAGATTCTCACATTGGGTGTCGCTCATGAAATATGGTTATTTCTAATGGACGTAACACTAAGAATTTAGTGCTATATCCACCGACAGAACCAAATTTATCTATAAAACCGGCAGGTGAAAAGAAACCTATATCTGCAGTAGATGTTGAAATAGAAGATGAAGAAGTGAGACCAGTCCTCACTATTGGATAGGCCCTTCAGTTGAAAATGGAATCAGAAGATGATGCAATCACTTCTTTCATGGATGATCCTTGTTCTATTTTAGAACCAAACCAGCAGATACTAGAATCTATCCTAAGCTGCGAGACTCAAGAAACTATGGAAACAACAGAAGGATTAGAGGAGCCACCTGCTGATACACCCCATGAAAGTTTTCAAGTGGAATTGGAACCCGAGAAAACTTTGAGTATTAATCAAAACCTGTTAGAATCCTAGAAGAAGCAACTTGTAGATGTTATGTGGAAACATAAAGAGGCCTTTGCCTGGGATTATACAGATATGAAGGGTATCCCTGCCAACTTATGCACCCATCATATATATATCAAAGAAGATTATCATGCTATAAGGCAACCTCAGAGGAGAATGAACCCTACACTGAAAAATGTTGTGAAAGAAGAGCTTCATAAGTTACTGGATGTAGGTTTTATTTATCCTATCCCAAATAGCCAATGGGTCTCACCGTTAGTAATGGTCCCCAAGAAGAATGGCAAATGGAGAATCTGCATAGATTATCGAGAGTTAAATAAGGCGATGTACAAAGACCATTTTCCCTTGCCATTTATTGATCAAGTTTTAGACACATTCTCTAGCAAGAAACTTTTCTCTTTCCTGGATGGGTTTAGTGGATATAACCAAATCCAGATTGCTCCTGACGACCACGACAAGACCAATTTCACATTCCCTTGGGGAAAATTTGCATACTGGGTCCTTCCTTTTGGCCTATGTAATGCTCTTGCGACATTCTAGAGGGAAATTCTGGGAATATTCTCTGGTTTGATAGATGACAGTGTTGAAATCTATATGGATGATTTTACTACATATGGGGACTCATTTTTGGAGCGGTTGAAAGATTTGGAAAAAGTTCTCGCAAGGTGTATACAAGCGTGTGTCTCTATGAGTACAGTCAAATTCCACATGATGATGGAAGAGGGAATCATTCTGGGACATTTGCTCTCAGCTGAAGGGATCAAGATGGACCCAGCAAAGATAAAGGTAATTCTACACTTCCCAACACCTAAGACACCCACACAGGTACGCAGTTTCATTGGTTGTGCTGGTTATTATAGACATTTCATAGAAAATTTTGCAAAAGTAGCACATCCATTATTTCAATTACTAACAAAAGATTCAGAATTTGTGTGGTCAGATGACTATGATGCAGTGCTCCGATGCTTAGAGGACCAGACTAGGCATTACCTTTCCACATTCATACGGATGCCTCTCAAACAGCAAGTGGTGCAGTGTTGGGACAGCAAGAGGGTAAGGTACCTTACGTAGTCTACTATGTTAGTAAACCCCGATGAATTAAACTACATGGTGACTGAGAAAGAATTCCTTGCTGTTGTTTATGCCATCAATAAGTTCTGGCACTACATTACTGGGTATCCTACTTTTGTGCACACTAATCATGCAACCATCAAGTATTTAATAAACAAAACTATTACCCCTGGTCATATTACAAGTTGGTTGTTGCTACTACAGGAATTTGATATTACCATAGTAGATAAACTAGGGAAGGACAATGTGGTTGCAGATTTCTTAACTAGGATAGAACATGATGGTAAGGATACACCAATTCAAGATAATTTTCTAGGTGAGCATCTTTTTGCAGTTTCTGCTAACACCCCATGTTATGCAGATATTGCTAATTATATTGCTACAGGTAAAGTGCCTCTTCATCTGTCCTATAAGGAGCAAAGGAAGATCATTCACCAGAGTACCCGATATTCATGGATGGCAGGATATCTCTTCCATATAGGGGTTGACCGGTAGATTTGGTGTTGTGTGGCAAGAGATGATATTTTTGAGATATTAAAAGCTGCAAATGATGGACCCTGTGGAGGACATTTTGCAGATAAAAGAATAGGTCATAAAGTGCTGCAAATGGGATATTACTGGCCCTCCATCTTTCATGACACTCGGGATTATGTTCGAAGGTGTGATAACTGTCAACAAATGGGACAACCTGGGAAAGCAAATGAAATTCCTCTTCAGCCCCAGATAGTCTTTGAACCATTTAAGAAGTGGGCCATTGATTTTGTTGGGCCCTTTAACCCACCTTCTCATCAGAAATCTTACATCCTGGTATGTACTGACTATGTAACTAAATGGGTGGAAGATAGAGCAGTCACAAGAGCAACAGAGAAAGTAGTGATAGATTTTATTTTTTTGAGGAAATCTTTGCCCGATACGGGACTCCAAGGGAAATTATATCAGATGGTGGATCACAGTTCACATCTCATATGATAGAAAAGTTGATGCAGAAATATGGGGTCAAACATAGAGTGACAACCCCCTATCATCCCTAGGTGAATGGACAAGTAGAAAGCACAAACAAGGTATTGGAAAATATCTTGACAAAGACAATAGCAAGCCATCGTCGGGATTGGGCACAGAAACTTCCAGAAGCTTTATGGGCATACAGAACAACATGGTGGAATACAATAGGTTGTTCTACATTTGAATTAGTCTATGGGAAATCCCCCTTATTTCCGGTGGAATTTGAGATTAGTACACTTAGAACAACTCTAGAAGTAGGCTTAGATCTATCAGAAGCACAAAAACACTAGCTGGAACAGCTGAATGAGTTGGATGAGATTCGAATGGTGGCTGTTCAAAAGACTAATGTTGTTCAATAGCAGAAAATGAAATGGCACGATAAATTTATTAAAACTAAGGTGTTTCATGTGGGAGACTGGGCATTATTGTATGACTCCTAATTTAAGGATTTCAAAGGCAAGCTTTGCACTCGCTGGATGGGTCCATATCAAGTGGACGTAGTGTTCGACAATGGAACAGTTAGACTGAGTACAATAGATGAGAACCATACCTCATTCTTAGTAAACTGATACTGTCTAAAACTGTACCACCGTCCAGCCTCTAAAGATGATTTTGTTAAAAATATTTCTACTTTATCTAATTTAATGGTCATTGGAAAAGAGGATACTCTCACTCTGTCCTAATATATATAATATATATATATATATATATATAATATAATATATATATATATAATATATATATATATATATATATATATATATATATATAATTATATATATATAAAGAAAAAGATATATATAATATATTTGTTGCTACTTATTTGTTTGTCTTCTGCAGGAATAACAAAGAAATATGGTGAGGAGAAATGTAACAATCAGTGTTGTCATGAAGATGTTGTTGTATTCCACTGGTGAGAGGCACTAAATACTGTTACTCCACTAAGTGCTATTATTTTACTAAGTATTGTTACTCCGTAACTGCTATTACTCTGTTAGTGTCATTACTTTGCCACTGACATTACTTCGTCGATGTCGTTACTCCACAACTGTCGTTACTCTGCCGATGTCGTTACTCCGAAACTACCGTTACTCTGCTAGTGCCATTACTATGTAATGGTTGTTACTCGTTGTGTTGTTACTCACTGTTGCTGCTATTCATTGCCGCTATTAATCCCTTTACTATTACTAGATATTGTTTCTATTTTGTCAGACATGTTGTTGCTACTCCATCAAAACTTTTGCTGCTACTCCACCAAAGGTAGTTCCACAGGTACGTCTCTGTCCATTTTATGGATTTAACTAAATATTCCAAAAAGGAAATTAAAACGTGCCGAGGATGGTTGTCATTAAGTTGGGGGGGCAGGGGGGTAACCATCATAATGAATGATGGCGTACCTCAAAAAATCATTTATGACACATGATCCTTACCTAATTGAATCTATGATTTTGATACTTCGTAATCATAATTTTGATGTGTTGGGATGTGTATTCATACGTGCCGAGTCATATCAGTCACCCTCCCAGCATGATGCATTAAATTTAAGAAATATTCAACAGTAGCACCTTAACTTGTCATCATTCCCAAATGTACCAGTATTGTTCATCTGATTGTTTCCAAATCAACCATGACGTTATTTCAATTTCCAACGGTTTGGAGACCTGTCACTCTCCCTCGCCAAACAACTGCAGTCATCGTACTGATTTCACCTTTGCAACAATGGGTGGCCGATCTATTCGCCATGAACCTAAGAATATAGGTTGAATTCGGAACAATCAAGAGGTGTGGTAGTTTTCAAGAACATAGGCTAGGATGTTTATTTCGACAGATTGAGGGGGTAAAATGAAGAAATGACAGCAGAATTTGCATTGAACTTGGGGGAAGGAGGCTCTCGGGTCCACGTAATTGAGATCCCTATAACAGAAGAAATCATCGCGGAAGTCAGTGGGCTTCCTCAGGTCGGGCAGCAATGGTTTTCGAGAAGGACCGCCCTCCTAGAATTTCCCGAGGCTTTTCTACAAGCGAGCGAGAGTATTGCACAGAAGGGTCGAGGGTATGACAGGAACTCACTACCACATCCATGGGGAGGAGTAGTAGAGTTTGTCATCAAATATATGACGTGCGAAGGAAGATACACCACCATCTTCAAATACCATCTCCGTATACTATCTCACCTGTGATTTCCTCAAGTGGAATCTTTTTCAATGAATGTGCCTTATTTTCTACTAAGGAGCCTTCACTTAATGGCACATTTGGCTCAAGGGGCGCGACAGGTATTGGTGGTCATCGCTCACCATGGGTTAGTTTAGCTATTGATAATGAATGCTATTGGACAAATCTCGATTCCATGGGATCTATTTAGGGATTCCACAGAGGAACAAATAGCAGTTGTCATGGCTGCCAGGGTAGAAGATGAGGATGCAGAAGATGAGGACTATATTGACCAGGAGAAGCTGGAAGAAATGGAGATAGAGATAGAAGAACTTGAAGATGAGGTGGGTCCCCAAGAGCAAGCTGGAACTATGGAGTCAGTGGCAGATGTGGGGACTGATATAGGAAGGCCCACTAGTACCACAGATGAGTTTGTCCCATAAGAACTATTCTCGCCCGTGGAACTAGCAGAGCAATTTGATAACATGGAAACCACAGAAGCAGACCCACAATAGGCCAGCATGGACTAAACGATCGATATGGTGACTGAGGGCACTCCACAAGGATCTCCTGCCACCTTGGAGCTGATGGAGGAGAACAATACGATTGAAGAGGAGGTCATGACCACTCTGACCATAGAACCCATGGAAGAGAGAGAACAGAGACAAGAAGGGCCCAGAGTTGAGGAAACTAGGGGACCTGTGGAGGAAGCAGCAGGAGAATTAGGGCGTGAGGTTGACACTGACCCACAAGAACCAGCATCAACTTTGGGGCCGAATGTTGAGGATTTGTTCCAGTTTTCCTTCTTTATTCCAAGAGGAGCAAGGGTAACTCGTTACCCACAGCAAAAAGAAGAATAAGAGTTTGTTGTTCCTGTGACTCTGAATTTGTCACAAAGGCCACAACCATACGGGGTGAATTCTACAAAGGCAGCAGGCACCTCGGAGCCAGAAAGGAGAGAAGAGACAAAGATTCCCAAGGTTGAAGAACCAGGAGGGATCCCAAAAGGAATAGTAGCATGAGAGAATCTCGCCAGGGCATCACTGGTTGCAATGAGTGCACACGAAGAAGAAATCATTATTGGCGAAAAGGAGGGACCAAGCGAAGCGGTCCCGATGAATGAGCCAACGACACAGCCTGGTGAGAAGACCATGAAGCATGAAGTAATTGAAGGAAGGCAGACAGTGGAGGAAAACCCGAAAGTGAGCATAACATAAGAGGTTCCGCAGGATTGACCTCCAACTACCAAAACGGAGGAAGTACTGATTAAGAAGGAATGGATCGAGCTGTGTGAATATTGAAGACTTCCATTCAAGCAGAAATGCCAGCTGCAGTTTAAGGAGATGATGCGACTCAAAATGGAGGTAAGGAAACTGAGAAAGAAGGTGCACATAATGTAGAAATAGATAAAGAAGTACAAGCGGCAAGCCAAAAAATCCAAGACCATAGGGGTTGAAGCAGAAACTCAAGTGGACTTGACAGCCACAACCTTTGCTGCCACTCAAACAAACCTAGTCGAACAACTATTTGAGGATTGGGAATATGCCTTAATAGCCGAAATACAGTCTTGGAAATCCACTGCGGCTCAATACAAAAATGAGATCAAAAGAACCGAGGAAAGAGCCTCCACAACCATCTTTGGATATGTGGAGTGCATAGATGTTATCAGATTAAGGCATGCAAAGCAGCAGCCCAAGATGGAGCAGTTGGAAAAGCAAGTGGGAGAACTGAAGGGCGATAAGGAGCAGATGTTTAGTCTGGTGCAAGAGGTTATGGCATGTCGTCCCCCTGCTTCTTGTTATTATTTATTTTTGCATGAATGTTTCATTTTATTTTGCAGGGAAAGCATAAAAAATGAGGTCAACTATGAGATAGAATACGGAGTACAATTCCTCTGAATCTTGAGTAGTCATGACGTGCCAACTCAACATCTGACGTGTGAGTTTTACCTTCATGAGTATCTACTGTGTCTGGACAAACATTTTAACCCAGTTTCGTATGTAGGGGACATTCATTTAAGGGCCTTCACCTCTTATGCTTTCAATCAGATTCACTGGTAAAAGGCTTGTAACACTTTTGAATCCAATCAAGTTACATAGCCATTTACAGTAAGAGGAGAGCATGAGAGATCAGTCACAATGTTCAATAAGCATAACACCTTTTTGGGAATTGGGGAGAACAGAGATAGAATGGTGAGGACAAAAAAATGGTGTCTTGATCTTTGTGTCAAGCAGCTCACCACATTTCAAAAAGATGCCCTTGATTGTTGTCAGAGAAGGTGGATGATGTCACCTACAATTGTCTAGAACAAGGAACCTTTTGGGGCACCAAATTTTGCATGAGTACCTACCAGAGTGCCCAGATATGTGGCATGTGTCCAGACATGTGGGGCCTGGTGGATGGGGATCCAGTTTCAGTTTCCTGTTCTTTGGTTTCCTGCCGAAACTTACACTCCAGCTTATAATGTTCCAATGGGTTGGTGGAAGGAAGTTCTCCTTTCGAATGGGTTTAATGTTCCAAGAATAGAGATGGCCTTAGAATATGATCTCGCCGAGCTTCATGAGACTTATAGTTTGCAAAACCTAAACTTGAAGAGGTGGCAGACTGCATGATGACATGTAGAAGGCTAGTTGGGGGAGATGTTGGTTACCAAATCGAGTCATCTTTCTGTCCATTTCTACTATCCTTTTTTACCTTTTTGTACTCATTTACCTATGCTGTTATGTTAAACCTACAAGGTAAATACCCTTGACTTGTCCAATTTGAATATTTTAATTAATGAAGTAATGTCACGAAGTCCTATCTATTCGTGGTACTAAAACATATGTTTGACCACAGCTTTGAGAATAGGAACCCTCGTTGCAGTACTTCACGACAAATTTGGTAACGGCCAGCCATCAAGAGGCCACATAGCTAGAGTCACGATTCCCCTTGTTAAGCAGATAAATCGTTCTTGCGGACAAGAGCGATCTCCCTAGTATCAATTGATATCTAGCAACAAGCAGGACAAGCAAATCTACTTTTCTCTAAACATATTTTGATTCATTAATAAAAACTAAGAGGTGTTTTAGACCCTACCTTAAGTCCAACAATAGTTTGTGGCAGCCTTGCTCCAACAGCTTCAAAGAGTATCCTTTTAATAACCTACAAACACAAACAAGCACACATCAAAGAACACCTGCATAGCTAAAATAATAAATCATGTTCATCATAGTGATCAAGGAGTCTATGAAATAAACCATTAAACACAGCTTATTGAGAAAAATAAACTTGATTGTACTAACTTTGAGAAAGAAGAACTTTACAACCTTGGTGCCTTGATGCTGTACAAGCTCCTCCCAAGGTCCAAGCAGGAATCTCCTCTACTTTGTCAAGCCTCACTCTCTTCCAAATGAGATCAAAAGGTATGTGATATTTCCTCTCAAAAGCTCAATAAGGAAGACTAAGTTCCAGCAGCATTTACCCTCAAAAATAGTCAGCTTTCAACCTCCCATGTAACCAGCCCAAAGCTTCATTTTATAGTGTAAGGGAAGGAGGTTACAGGTCCACCATTGAAGGGATAGAGTCCTCCTTCAAGGGGATAAGCTCCTCACATCAAGGGGTTAGCTCCTTAACGAATGGGATGCATGCACCCTCAAGGAGAAAACTTGCCAGTGCAAGATTCCCTCTAGAAGCTTCCAGAATTGACTCAAAGTGAGTTTTTAAGAATAAACTTGTGCCTTTTTAACTTTTACAGGGGTTCGCACCCATACATGCAGATGCAGAGCGGTCAGGTGCACAGGGGACATGACCAGTGCGTGCGGCACTTTAGGTAAGGCTAAGAGAAAGTGCAAAACCAGAGTTTTAGAGATTTTTAAGGACTTTCTCTCATTTTCAAAGCTTGATATGTAGAGCTGAGGTTTAAGACTTGCAAAGGAGGTATGTATGAGTGGTGATAGACTCAAAAATTTTACAGAAAGTCACGATGACAATTTTTTGTGTAATATATTTCCCCCTAAAGTGCGAAGTCTATAATAGATGAGGATGGTTTTTTGTCATCTATGAAGAGTGAAGTGCTTTATCATTTCTAAGGATCTTCCTGTGGATGCCCTGGTTGGAACCTGTAAAAAACATTCAATGCAAAATATATATATGATCATATCATCGCTGAGGAAGACATTCCCATACTTAGATCAAAACTGACTAATCTAAATTGCTCTAATACAGGAATGATTTTGTAATACATCACAAGTATAGACATATGTACCCACGGAATATGGCGGAAACCCTGATAATTTTTACGCAGATACGGGCTTCTCTTCTCTTGCAGCTCTTCTCTGTCAGAAGGTCTGCAGTTTACGATGGGCTTGTGGGAGACATCCACAGCAGAAATCACGTTCTGGACAACGGCATCCTAGATCTGATAAAGGGCTGGAGAAAAAAGGTGGATCTATCAGATTCGAATCGATCCAGGAAAAGACAATCTGGGGGTTTGCCAGATCTAGAACGAAAATGTGAAGAACAGGACCTGGCCATAGAAGAGAGGGTGGTTCCGGTGCAAATATTCATCAAAACACCTGCAGGCAGTCACGTCTGCATGCAGATCTGGGACAAAATGAATGTAATGAATCTAAAAGGAGAGATCCAAGTCAAACTAGGAATTCCAGTCACAGCCCAAATACTAATTTTTTCTGGACAATGCATGCAGGATCAGCTTTCTCTCCAACATTACAAGGTTGAAAAGGACTCAACCATTGTCCTCAATCTCAGATTGAGGGGCGGATCTAAGGGTGCATCTTCAAAACCTACAGGTTCCTATTGTGATGCAGCAAAAGGGAAAGGCTCACCGAAAGGAAAAGCATCCACAGCTGCCCATTTTCCTCCAGGGCAGTATATTGTGGACCAAGCTCCAGAAACCCCTTCCATAACGCTGGATTTACCAGAGGTAAAATATATTTTTACAGATCTGATAAAAAAACGCTGTTATTTGTAGATTTAATGGTTTTTGGCCTAAAACCGACGCGCTGTATCAGTGGATACACACGACTTGGACAGAAAACTGTCAAATAAATCTATGCTCTAAAGGTTTTTTTATAGTAAATTTCTACACAGAAGAAGAAAAGGAAAAAATCCTCAGTGAAGGACCATGGCCAGGGGGAAGTGCTGGTCTGTTTATTACCCCATGGTTCCCAGAGTTTGACCCCAATACTATGGTGGTATCAAGGATGCCTGTATGGGTTAGATTGCATAACCTGCCAATACATTTTTGGCATCACAACACCCTATCAGTTATTGGGAATACCCTTGGAAGAATGCCAAAGGTTGATCCAGAGAGACACATAAAAGGCATTTTTACTTTTGCTAGGATATGCGTTGAGGTAGACCTTAGCAAAGGGCTACCTGAAAGCATCATCTTAACTTTCAACAACACACGATGGAAACAACCACTGGACTATGAAAACACAGCTTTTAGATGCAGGGGATGTCAACAAACAGGACATTTGCTCAGCGCATGCAAAAGCCAGAACAAGAACAAGCCACAGCAAAGGAAGCCAAAGGGTTGGCAGAACATTGATGAGTTAATAAAGAAGAATGCAGCTGAAAAGAAAGCCTCTTCGAACAAAGAATACGAAGAAACAGAAGGAGAAGATGATGACCACACTACAGAGAATGATGAAACAGGGAATCAGAAGGAAAACACATCAGATCAGAAGACATCACAGCTTCATACAAATCAGGAAGAGTCTCAACACGCACAGGCTGTTCGGACAGGCACAAACCATGGGATGGGGGGTAATAAACGGCAACATCATTCAGATTCGTTAGATTCTGACAAGGAAACAGGATTGCAGAATTCAGAGTCTCATTTGGTCATTGTTCCGATCGAAGCCACTCAAGGCGAGTGGCGCAAGGTTGAAAAGAAAAAGGGGCGGAAATTATGACATGGCTGTCTTTTTCTTCCTTCTTTTTTCTGTATCTTTCCTTTCTCTCTTCTCTCTTTCTTTCTGCACGTTAGTCTCCTAACGTTGCGTTAATCGTGAAAAGCTCAAAGAGCCCAGATTGGTGGCTAGAGCCTTGTATGATTCGATTAAGCTGGTGTAACCTCTTTTATTACATTTTTAATAAAATGTTACTGTTTTTTTCTTTGGAAAAAGTATAGACATATGTAGACATAGTATGGATGCAACCATCTGTTTATGAATAGTACATTGTATAATGAATAACAAAATTCCTCGCAGCCTGGATGGTGGAAACTAGATCCAGGGTCTTCATTTCTGCTTCCCGAACTAGTACGATTCTATCCATGTGAATGAATGTGTCGAAGTCGAACATGGTAGAAACCACTTGATTACCGGTCGATGATGTAAACCGTTACCAAGTGTGAGAGGAACCACCAGTAATGTCAATGGCCCTCAAAGTACTCAGTACAATCCATGAAATGTGAATGAATGATTCGATGTTAAACACGTCACAGAATCCTTTGATCGAATTTCAATGATGAAACCTGTCATCAAAGGCGAGAAACCTACCATTGAGGCATGCAGATTCCAAGGTACTGACGATTTCTAGATCATCTTTCTAGCTAATGAGTTGGAGTTGATAGAAAGCGATCAGTCACAGGTAAGCCCACAACACGAAATCATAGATCAAGTTTGAAGAAATATATTTGACAAGGACTAACTCAGGGATGGTCAAGATGGATGACAAATATTTTGCAAATGAATGGTTTATTTAAACTGACCTCTTGAAAACATAACGACACTGCAGATGGTTTGGTTACAATTGACCCAAAGCTAATACCTGGAAACCGGCTAAAGACTTTCAATATGGTTTTATTAACTGTTAGGCAAAGGATTTCCCAACCCAGGTGAACGAAAAGTGTCGTGTTCAAGAGTGGTTGACTGTTTTTCAAAAGACAAAGTATAACAATCAGGTTCATTTTCCTCTCTTTTCCCCGACCATTTCTGGCAAGTACCTCTTAATTTTTGACAAGCTTGAGGAAGATAAAATTTGCTTGGTTATAAGCTCATCCTTCAGATGAGTCCAACTTAGTTTAAGATTCGAACCCTAAGAAGGAGTGGTCCGTTCCTGTTTGTAATTGAACAGGCCTTACGTTAAATTTTAACGAGTCCAGTATAGGAGAAACTCAGCGTTTTTCAATTTTAGGGAGTCAAAAGAAAAACTTAAGAAAACTCCATGGTTGTCCTTTTTCGTAAATTTGTGTCTCTGTTGAAGGCCCCAAGAATCAGGTCGACAACAAGGGGGATACCCGCCCGGTCCGGACCTTGGTTGGCAGCTCCTTATCTGTTTGGTATAGCGGGTCCGACTAGGGATATGGGACTAGTTTCCCAATTCAATGTGTGTGTGTGTGTGAGAAAGATGGGTGTTTCTATTCTAAATGGAATACTTCTATCTAAATTCTAATCTAATGCTATGCTATTGTATTCTAATAAACAGAAAAACATCGAAAATTATGCTAACCCGGGGTGTGATCTTTCTTCTATGCGATCTAAAAAGATTTCAAACAATAACTGGTAATAAAGATCATTCAGCTAGCATAAGAAAAGAATTTGATAAATATGAACTACTTCTTATAAGAAGTTAGACGAAACAGTTGTTAAAACTTATCGCATAAATGGGCTATTCATACACTAAACATAAACAAATAGTTATCACCGTACAAAAGTGCCAAATGATAACTCAGACATTCATGTTGTAACATATAAATAACTGAAAAACTGAATATCGCTTTAACGCATAAGCGGAAATGGTTAAGAGATAAAAGTTACCATTTATAACTTGTCCTACTCATGAGCTTCAAGCAATGATTAATTTATCTCTCCTTGATTCAACATCTACTAAGAGTACAGAAGTGCAACATCAGTAGCAGATATCAAATGCAAATATCAAATAAATCTTGTTCCATTCATTCACCAAAACCTCCTCTGAGGGTGCAAAAGTGCATGTTCTGAGGACAAGTTTTTGATAAATTTCTAGACCTTTCTCTAAATGCATGAGAAGGGTTTAAATACTACTAACTAAATAACTTATTTACAGAAATTGAGGATTCGGTTTAAATGACCGTCCTCTTTCTAAGCAAAACTATTTGTAAAATTAAATCTACTATCTAACTATTTCTAAATCTACTCCTTAATGTTGCAAGCATTCAGTATTTTCCTGAGTGGAGTCGGCTAACTGTCTTCCGTCTTTGGTTGAGTTAAGCAAATAGAATCGGCAAGAGCTGGCATTATCTTCTCAGTAAAATTGATGATTTACTTGAGAATCATCCAATGACTATGTATCATTACCATGTATACCTGGTAAAAATCCCATTTCAACTTGGTTAACCCTTGGACTGCTTCTGCGTTTCCTTCAGTCTTCTGTTTCCAGTTTGTTTCTATCGTTGATTTCTTGCAATTTTCAGGGCTCCCAGGTGACTGAGTAACTAGGGACCTTCCTTTTCGAGCAATTTTTCTTAGCGATGCACGATTAGCACTAACGCTAATCGCGCATTGGAAACTGCCTCTGTTTCTTGATCTGGGCTTCCCTGATGCGATTTTTTCCTCTTGTGCCTTTTTCTCTCATCCGGTATAAAGCTCAAAATTTGTAAATATAGTGATTCTATGAGCTCTGGACCCTGAGAATTAAACTATCTGTTTCTGGTATCAGTATTGTTCAGTACCCATTCAACCATGGTTGTATATGAGAAATCTATGATAGATGCCTCAAAAGAGTTCTGCAACTCTTTTTCTTCCTTAAGTGGATTAAGTGTGCCTTCCAAAATGTACATTGGAGCGCTGCCTTTCCTCCTCGTAGTTTTCTGCATAGTACCCTGTATAACGCTTCGTCCTTCTTTCCTGTAGTTTACATTGAGGTGGAAGTAATGATAAAAAATAATGACAGGAAAACTTTTAAATGTCGAAGATATGCAAAACATGCCACCTTACGTGAGCTATTTCTTCGAAAAACGCAACACCATACTTCATTAACAACTAGCAATAACTCATTAATTCGCATTAAAAAATAAGACCAACTCTTCGCTGAAAAAGTTTTCTCGAATAATGAGCCAGAACCAACTATGATGGAGGGATCCTGCGATTTTGCTTTGCGATATCGCAGATCGCTGTATCGCAAATCGCAACATCATCGTGCTATTTTTTATCACAAGGTCGCAGCATCGCAATATCGAAGCATCGCAACTTTGCGGTATCACAGTGTCGCAATGTTGTAGTATCACAATATCGCATTATCGCAATATCGTAGATTGTTATAATCATTGTGTAATTCATGTGATTTTTGCGATGCGCGATATGCGATATCGCATATCGGCGATTTTTAGAGTTTTTTAAATTTGAGTGTTTCTTTAGTGTATGCGATGCGATGAGGTTTCGCGTCGCAATCTCGCTTTTTGTCATTTTAACTCATTAGAAGGTGTATCCTATCATTCTTTGCGTGATGCGATATCCCTTAAGGAGTGAATTTTATTTCTTCATTATGAAACTTAGGTTTTTTAGATTCTTCAAGGTGTTTTCCTAAGTGACTCCATGATGTTGTATGTTTCATCTAAAAAAGAAAATGTAATATTGACTGATTTTTTTATTCTTACTGTAACACTTCATAAGGAGGGGGGTTGTTGGTGGCCACAAAAATTGGTGATTCACTTGGAAGAACCAGTTATCTCTGTGTTTCTATTGGATTTTTTAGCTTCGAAAATAGAAAATTCTTCAGAAAATTAAACTTTATTATGGAAAGATAAAGTACATTATGCTCTATCCTGTCAATGACATTTTGTTTCAGCTATTTTCAACTTTTATTATTTGTTGCCTCAAGTTAGTCCTTCTGTTTACATCAGTCATGACTTGGTCTGTAAAGATAAAACAAAGTCTTCTCTGTAAACCAGTTTTAAAATATGCTCATTTGTCGTAGGTAGAGCCTTTGCTGCCAGCAGGCGTTCATAGCCTCGACAAGGTTACCTGTTACCCAACAATGATCCTGTATCCTACTTAAAGAAACCTACAATTCTCAAAGAAGAATCCACATCTACACTTATTGCTTTTATTTTCTTTTTTATTCCTAAAGAACAATGTCTTGGTTTGGTAGCCAATTTATGACACAGTCATTCACTCAATTTATAACTTTGTTGAACAAGTTGGCTCGTGATGAGACCCCTTGCCTCTTGATTGTAACAATCTTGAGTCATTGCCCTGTTGTGGTATGTAGTATTTGGCAAAGTCAGCAAGTTATAATATCTGTGATTATGATAAGCTAGCTCGTGATGAGACCTCTCATTCTTCAAGATGAAGTGTATCCTTGGATTGTTCCTCTTAAAGTTGTGATTTCCTTAGCAGGGAGGAAGTTATTGTTTTCTTTAGATAGCTCTGGACGACAATGGTAGATTTTTTGGAAGTAACTGTTCTGCAGAGAATCTTTATTTTGTTATTGATACCTTTCATTGAACTGATATAAAACAATTTCTTCACTAAAGGTTATTTTCATCAAACTTTATAAAGTTGAAACTAGTGTCATATCTAGGTTAGAGTCTTTAACTGTATCTTTCAATAATAAAGATCAATTTTCCAAAAGATTTTCTATTTATACAAGCGAAAAATCAAAATCTGAAAGAGAGTTGGTGTCTTTTTCGTAAATGCCTAATGTAACCATTCACAACTGGTTTTATTATGAAAAAGAAAAACTATTATTCTACAAAATAGAAGAATAATCTTCTATGAAAATATTTCTTAAGAATTTGTCCATTTGACAGGCAAAGAGTCTCTTTTACCTACTAAATCCTGTAACACAAATGTCGATTGACTAAGACTTCTACAATTTGAAAAGGACCAAGCCACATTCTTTGAAATTTTGTATGTTCCCCTTTTCTTCGTGTGCCTTGTCCCATTTTAAAACTAAATCTCCCACCTGAAAATCTTTTATGGTCATTATATTTGAATCAAAAGAGGATTTTACCAGTGCCTGATGATGAGCATGCATTTTCTTAGCTTGTTCTCGTTGTTCTTCTAATTTGATTATTTCCATTTTCCTTAGATGTAATGAGGAAGTTGGTGCTTCATCAATGTATTGAACTAGAGACAAAGAAGGAATTGCTAAATGAGTCGGAAGAACTACTTCTCTCCCATAAACTAAATTAAAGGGAGAAGTGCCGATGGAAGCTTTTCTCGTTATTCGGTCTGCCCATAAAGCGTATATTAAGGATTTATGCCAATTTTTATGATTTTGGTCTACTATTCTTTTGATAATCCCGATTAGGTTTTTGTTTGTAGAATCGGCTAACCCATTGCCCTGTGGATAATAATTGGCCGAATATTTAAGTTTGAATCCTCTTTTAAGTGCAAATTCAGTCATTGCATTTCCAAAAAAGTATGATGCATTATCGAACATTAAAGCGGAAGGTAATCCAAACTTGGTGATTATAAATTGATCTATGAACTCAATGATATTTTCAGCATTAGCTGTCTTGAGTGGAACTGCTTCTACTCACTTAGTAAAATAATATGTTGCTGTAAGGATATATCTATGCTGCTTGGAAGAGTGAGGAACGATCTCACATATTATGTCCAATCCCCACTGACTGAAAGGTTGGTCGATGTTAACTGGTTGTAGTGGTAAAGATGGCTTCTTCTATCTCCCAACAGTAGTTTGGCAGACATGACATTTCCTCATGTAACTGTGCGAGTCTTTGAATAACGTGGGCCAGTAATACCTTGCGCACAAGATTTTATGTGCAGTAGCATCTCCAACATAGTGTCCACCTGTTGGCCCATCGTGGAGTTCCTCGCACACTTTTACCTCTACAGATGGGATTTCAGAAATTTGCGATGCTCCAGCCAGCATTTTGCAAAATCCTTGACCTCTTACAATGTTTGCTGGTTTAATTTCTATGTCATATTCTTGTAAGGCAGTTACCCATTTGGCCCTCTTCTCACCCACATCCTTTTGTACTAGAAGATTCCTTACCGCTGGAAACGGTACTATAATTTTAGTATGGGTTTTGAGTAGAAAAGTTTTGAAGTATTTGATCACTTTGAAAACAGCGTAAGCCTGTTTCTCCACATCTGAGTAATTTAATTTAGCACCCTGCAAATTTGAACTGAAAAAAGCAATTGGTGCTTCTGCCTTTTCTTGATTCGTTTGAGTGAGTATCGCAGCATATGACTTATCTGAGGCAAATGTGTATAAAATAAAAGGCTCTGGAAAATTCATAGTTGCTAAAGATGGAGCATTAATAATAGCCTGTTTGATCAGGTTAAACGCTTCATGTTCATCTTGGCCCCATTTAAAATTAGAGTTCTTTTTTATCATAGTTTGTAAAGGAGATACAATTCGCAAAAAATATGGAACAAATCTCTTTACAAAATTGATTTGACCAAGGAAAGATTGCATGGATTTTTTGTTATGAGGTAGGGATATTTCAGAAATTTATTTGATTCTGTCAGAGTCGATGTGAATTCCAGATTTTGACACTATGAATCCTAGAAGTTTCCCTTCACTTAATGCGAAAAAAGATTTCTTTGGGTTAAGTGAAATTCGTACCTTAAACATAGTTGGAAGATTTGCTTCAAGTCTTTGAAATGGTCGCCTCGTTTCTTGGAGTACACGGTTATATCATCCAAATAAATTACTACAAATTTATTGACTAAACCTTTAAATGCAATGTCCATGGCTCTCTGGAATATGGCACCAGCATTAATCAAACCAAATGGCATCTTTTGATATGCATATGTGCCCCATTTAGTTCTGAATGTGGTCTTCAATTGATCATCAAGATTTACCAGAACTTGATCGTATCTTGAAAATCCATCCAAGAAAGACATTAATTCTGAGCCTACCACTGCCTGCAATATCTGCTCCATAGGTGGTAAGGGAAAATTGTCTTTTTGACAGGCTTTGTTAAGATTGCGAAAGTCAATACAAATCCTAATATCTCCATTTTTCTTTCTAACAGGTACCATATTGGAGACCCATTTAGAATGTCTGACGAGAAAGATTATCTTGGCTTTCAAGAGCTTATTGAGTTCGGTTTTTATCTGATTTTCTAAGTTGGGATGAATCTTTCTCAATTTTTGTTGGACAAGTTTTTCGTTATCGGTCATTGGAATAGTATGTTGGATGATAGAAGTGTCGTATGTTTTGATTTCATCATCATTCCAAGCAAAAAACGTGTTTGTATTGTCTCAAAAGACGAATATATTCTAGCTTTTCTTCGGGGGCTAGACCAAGGCCTAGATTTATGTTTTGGGGTTTGGCATCGGTTCCTAGGTTTACCAATTCGTAATTCAAGGTCAAACTTTGCAGCTTCGAATTAGTAGACCTTTTAAACCGATCTTTCAAATCGTACAGGTCTTCTAACTTGACCACTAATTTAGGTATAGCATTGTGAGTGCTATCTTGTTGTAATTGCCGATCATGTTGATCTTCATCGATTATTTGGTTGGAGTAGGATCCTTTAGAAGTAAGGAAATTTATGATATCAGGATCGTTATTGAATATTCTCAAATTTGTGATGTTGTCAGGAATAGAAGGTCTAAAGATTAATTCTATTGAGAATCTATCTGGACTAAAATCTTCTGAAGGAATGAGCTTAGAAGCTACGTTAGCTAAAAGGTCAGTGCTTGCATTCTAGAGTCTGGGAATTGATGAAATATTGAATGTTGTAAAATTCTCAGTCATATCTTGAACTAAAGATTGATAGTGTTTTAAATGACCTGACAAGCAATGTATTGTATTCCGTACCTGTCTGACTACAATTTTAGAGTCTCCGAAGACTTGGAGATACTTTATGTCTAGCCCAATTGCTTTGCACAACCCTTGAACTAAAGCCTCATATTCTGATATATTGTTGGTGCAATCAAATTCGAGCCTACATGTTAACATGATTTTGTCTCCTTCTGGACTAATTAGCACGCATCCTGCTCCTGCTCCTTCGTTAGATTTAGAACCATCAAAAATTAATTTCCAAAACAAAGATTTATTTACAGGTTTATCTAAAAAATTGATACATTTTGAACTATCCGTTTGAGAAAAATTTCGACTTGGGACAAAACGGAATGTTCTAAATATGGGGACGTATGAGCATTAAAATTGCCGAGAAAATAATCTACTAAATAATTGCCAATTATGCTACTGTTATATGCTACTGGTTCATTTTCCCCTTCTAACTCCGTTACTATGTACTTCTGATGTAATTCTCGTTCAACTTTTATTTGGTATGGCTTACCATTGTAAGGCAGCCACATATGCGACCAGTCAGTTGAGAAGTATCCATGCAGTTTTTCTGACCAATCCCTACTAAGAATTAAGCCATAAAATTCATGGATATCAGCTACTAAAATATCAATTACTTGACATACCTTCGGGTTGGATGACAGCCTTATGGTTACTTGCTTTAGTTCGTTGATGACTTCGACTTGAGACCGATCCAGCTGAACTATGCG
>APFE030996595.1:1711-24968 GCA_000404065.3 Pinus taeda | reverse complement strand
ATCCTACTCCTTTTTCTTCTTGGGGAAATATTGGTGCTCCGTATATGGCTACATTGTCCCTTACCTGAATTACCATTGGCCTGCCAGTGTAGCTGTTTTCAATCTCTATGGTTAAAAATCTCGTGATTCCTCCAAAATCGAATCAGCCTCCACTTGATACTGAAGTTGAGCCTTCGCCTTCTTTTTCATTTTTTTCTCCCTCCCCTTCTTCGTCTTAACTTGGTGAAAGTAGTGATGCTAGTAACCAGGTGGTTGAGAAGAAGTTGAAAGGGAAGGAGAAGAAGAAGAAGTCAATTCAACAAGGGGGAAACCAAGAAACCATTGCATTGGATGCATCATCTAGTGAAAATCCACCCATTAAACTTCCTAAACCCAAATTTCCATGCATAATTTGTAGAGGAGACCATTTTCATCGAGATTGTCCTTGCTTTCGTCAGATCTTAAGAGAATGGTCCCCACGTTCGCACCACCCGGTTTCATTAACCTCTAGTGATATGTTGATAACACACCATCAACTAGTGACAGTAAAGTTCATGGACAGAAAGGAAAGGTCAAAGTTCCATGTAGGTTAAGTGAAGGTAATCATTCCCTTCACTGTTGTCCTTTTTTGGATGAAGCCAAAAGAGTGTTGGATAGCCATCTTGCATCACCGCATCAACTTCCATTTGGCTACAGGAAACTCTCCCCAAGTCTTTTACTAGTTGAAAAACCAACTGACTTAAATCAACTGTCGGTCGAAACCACTCTCTCTGAAAGTGAATATTATGAGTCTATACCCGACCAAAATCAATAGTTCATGGTGACAGTTGAACCAATTTCAAATTCAGATAATCGTATCCTTCCTAAAGAGAGTGATAATGATACCATTCAAATTCTCTTTGTTACTTCAGATTCTGATTAACTTGGGGCGAATCCACTTGTTCCTTCACAACAGGAGGAAAATCCACCAGTTCTCGCAACTGAGGGGGTTAATTCACTCGTTTATTCGATACCCCGTCCAAGTGGTCTAGTCACTTCCTTTGATTGGAATCTACTAGCAAGGTCCCACCTTCCTTCTTACGTACCTTTCCAGATCATAGCACAAGCTCGTAAAATGATCATGTCTGGCACTATTATAGATGAAGGGGCATCAGTGAGTATCCTTTCCTCAACTACTTGGAAAGTGCTTGGTTCACCATCGCTTATGCCTGTTACGCAAAATCTGTTAGGCTTTAACAAAGGAACCAGTCAACCGTTAGGGATCCTTCCTAAGTTACCGATCACTTTGGGAAAGAAAATTGTTCATCTGAATGTGATGGTAGTCTTAGGACCGTTAGATTACAATCTACTCCTTGTACGTGATTATGTTTATAACATGGAAGCTATTGTTTGAACACTCTTCTGAGTGATGTGCTTCCCACATGAAGGCAAAATTGCCACCATTGACCAGCTTTCAATTCTAGGTCCAAGCATAGCTCCAAGTCAATCATCATCCCTAAATGGTCCTTTTACATCAGTGATATCTCTTGAACCTTCATTCCATCCACTTGATTGCCATGAGTAATCTGGTGAATGTAACAAAGCTTAGGGGGCATGCACCCGTGCCTATTCTGAGGATGAACCTAGTTGAAAAGATAAGTTTCCCTGTAGGTTATGTCATTGGTCTGACACACCATTCACCTTTGTCTATTCTGCAGATGAAGCCAAGGAAGTGTTTTGTCTTCTAGACTAAACCATCCTTCCTAGTTACAATAGTTTCCATATGGTTACAGGAGACTCTCCTTTTCATCATACTGGGGACATGCAAACCTTTTTCCCATTTTCAATTTTCATTTTCAATTTTTAGTTTTGTTGTTTCTAGCTTTTTAGTTTTGTCTTTTCTAGCTTTTTAGTTTTGTCGTTTCTAGCTTGCGTAATAGAAAAACAAAAACCAAGCATAGTTCCCCCATTGTTCAAGCTCGTTAAAAAATGAACCAACCTTCAGTAAATAACCCTTGTGATTTCCATGCTATCAGCCTTTTGAACCTTGGTTGTGTACCTCTCATCACCTCCATTCTTTTGGCTGATCATACACTTCCACTTGGTTGCTTACCCTTTTTGAGGAATAGTTGCGATGAATGGTCTTGTTAGCCAGCCTCTTCATAGAAACCAACATGTTTTGAGAAGTTTCAAGCTTACCCAGAACTAGTTGCTACCCTAGACACCAGTTGTTCCTTAGAATTGAGTCTCCTTTAAACCCTTTTCAGACTCATTAAATATGAAAAGATTGTTGAGCACCATCCTTTCCAGCGCATTAAAGTGATTGAAAATGTCATCCCTCCTATATATTTTAATCTTTTTCAGACTCGAGGGATTATCTCACAAAAAATTTTGAGCGCTTGTCTTTTTCTACTCGTTAAAGTGATCAGAAAAGTCATCCCTTTTGTATTATTTTATCCTTTTTCAGACTTAATGGATTGTTTCATGAAAAAAAAAATCTGGAGTTTCCTTTTCATCCCTTTTCAGACTATCTAAACATGAAAAGGACCGATTTATCCTTGTCATTAAATTCGTTAAAACAATAGCGACAAACTTGTCAATTATGGACAAGGCCGATTTTCACTGTCGCCAGACTCCTTAAAACATAGCAACAGGTTTTGCCTGAAGGGAAAATTATAGAACAAGCATATGTTATCCTCCTCAAGCTTGACAAAAATAAATACGTATTGGTTAGCAATGACTGGGGAAAAAGGGGAAAAAAATTGAAGAAACTTATGGTAGTAGGTCGCTCTTGAACATGACACTTTCACTCCATCACCATTATTGAGTCAGGTTGGGTTATTCCATTCGCCAGTCATCTAACTGTTGCTCTTCAACACCATCCATCTTTTGGGGTTAACGCTACCAATCCATCTTAGTGTCACCGACATGTTCAAGAGAATTCATTCAGTTGAGAAACCACAATCTAGTTAATGCCTCATCCACTACAATACCTCCAACCTTCATTTTTTCATGACCGTTGTTCCTAAACCTTGTGTCATCAGATCGTTTTCACCTCCATAAATCATTTGCTTCATTTCGTGTTGTAGATGTGGGATACATCAAGGCCCTCCTACGACGAGTTGCTTCTTGTTGACATCAACTCATTATCCAAGAAGTTGACTTAGAAACACCCCCTTCAGTTCTTTGAAGCTTACATGCCTCAATGGTAAGTTTCTCACTTCCGGCAACAGGTTAACATCAATGGCCTTCGACCGAAATATTTTGCATGGTGTTCGACATCGGATCATATATTCACGCCACATGAATAATACTATAGTAACTTGAGGGTCATTATCATTATCAGTGATTCCTCTCACGTCCGTTAACAACTCAAATTATTGGCTGGTAATCAAACGATGTATTTCCATGTTTGACTTCAGAACATATATTCGCATGGATTGAATTGTACATATGGAAAAGATTGAACGATTTTGAAGACCCTGGATCTAGTTTCATCCATCCAGGCTGCGATATATTCAGGGATATAAAAACATCAAATGTACAAAGGCATTGCACAGATGGTCATCTGAACCAAGGATGATGACTCTACATTTGAAGAATCACCAGTCTGCATCTACAAACGACCATCTGATCTATGTACATGGAATGAATTTATAAATCTAAGCATGGGAATGCTTGCCTCAGCTAGAACATGAAAAATTATATTACGATGATGTATTGTATTGTAATTTATGCAGGTCACCTTCCAGTTCAAAACCTCTGATCCCCATGATAAATCATTTCACCCGACATCAAGATTTACGACTGCATGCTTTAGGGGGAAACTGTTATAAAAATATTTGGGCACTTCAACCCCAAACTTATATGTCGATAAACTAGGGCTTTTTAGCCCCTAAAAGAGTTGTTTTATACCCTAAAAGGACATGGTCATCTTATTACATCATTCCCCAAAAGCTCCACTTGAGAAACCATCCAGAAATGGCTTAAACTGAACCATACTGAGTACTCCACTGGCAAGGTGTGATGCATATAGAGTGTTACATTGCCCAAGTGCGATGCATACTATTTGGGCCTTCTATAGGGTGCGATGGGCAAGGATGGACACATGTCTGAGACAATTTGCTAGGTGGTTGCTCATGGAATCTTCTAGAAACTTCTCCTATGACACTTGCCTCTCTGAATTCGCCCAGGGATGAGTAAGATATCCAAGAAATCTTGAGGTGGAACCAATTGTAACAAGTGGAATGACACTAATCAAAATCCTAGAGATGACTTACAGCCTCACGCACATCTATAAATGGATCCCTCATCTAAGATATCTAGAGGTTGGATTATTGGGAATTGCAAGGAAGTGTTGATAGTTTGTATTTGAGGAAAGAGCATTGTATTGTTGGTGTGATCTTGCTATTTCATGAGGTGAAGAGGGATTGATGCTATGAGGATGATGCTGGATCAGACAACTGGGTTGTAATTCTCCCTTTTATTTAATAAAGTTCTTCAAGTTTTCTTGCATATGATTGTGCAATTGTGAATGTTATCATTTGTGAATGTTATTATATGTTCATTATATATCTAATTATGTAATTCTTATGTGATAATAGATCAATTTGCTTTGACGGTTCTTTGTTGTTGTGTTTCTACAGGTACTCTCCAAGCGGGATAAGTACAGGGAGGAGTTGCAAGTTCTGTCAAGGGGGAGAGAGATTAAGCAACGGATTAAGCGGAAGTTCCAGGTTGGTTCGATTGTCTTTCTCTTATTTGTTATACGTAGAATAAATCGTGAATTTCTTTAAACTTTTGTTTCTAGGGTAGCTACCAAACCTAGAGGGCTAGACGATCGAAAATACACTAGTTTTCCCAGAAACAGGGTGCATCAATCATCAAGTTCCAAGTGTGTTCTTGGTTCTTTTAGTGCTTCATTTTCTTATCCTCTTTTCCTGATCTTCCTCATGTGTGCTTTCCATGAGGTCCCTAGAATACCTATTTCTACAATCACTCATGATGAGCAACTATCAGCCTGAAAATATCCTGTTCTATCATGTTTTATGCATATTTTCATGTTTATGGCTTCTTGATGCACTCAAAAGGGTACAAAATGCTTTAGGGCGCATTGGCGCACTTTGAGAAGTTGAACAACTGAAGAAGAGAGCTTCGAGGCTTCGACATGTGGCCATGCATTGATAAATCTATGGAATTAGCATTAGGTGATTTCTCTTCGATTAGTAAGTGCTTGGGAATGTTTTTTGCTTCTCTAGATTAGAATCTTCTTCTTCTTAGATTATTAGTGTTCTTCATCAAATAGTAACCAATGCATGAACATAAAATAGACAAGAGACAAAAAATGTAGGCTATCATCAAGGTCCAAAACCTCTCACAATTTGAGAGGAAAACTTGCACAAATTCTTCTTATAGAGATTCCAATTAGCGAATACCAAGACCAAGACCCTTGACCTATTAGCCACTCCAAGACCAAGACAATAGTTCTCTATCTTTTGTTTTTTTCTTCTTCTTCACTCCTCTTCCTCTTCGACCTTCTTAACACTAAGATCATCTCCTCAATGAACTATAGATATGCTAGATATGGCACCAAAACATGCCAATGTAATGTCAACAAAATGTGACCATTGTAGAAGCACTGAAACACTGTGATAGATATCAAAATTGTAGCTCCTTCATAGTAACTCACAATGGTCTTCCTCTGTTGTAACATCGAGACCCTTGTCTCATGAAACAAAACTTTTGTTTAGCCCTAAAAGGACCCTCGATACTCTTCTATTAACTATCTGAGTTCCTTCTTCACATCTGAATTTGTCTCTTCCTTTTTTTATTTGACTGTGGTCCAAATCTTAGAGAGATCCAAGCCTTATTTACTATGAACAACCCTAAACAAAACCCGTTGTCCCTTCCTTACCCATCTGATTTCCATTTGAACTTGTCTCTACTTTTTCCATCCAAAAATACCAGAGATTTAGTTGAACTATTGATTGTATAAGAATCCGAAATTCTGAAATCTACTAGTACGAAGACCCTACCCACCTATATATATTGGTTTGTCCCATATAATAAGCTGAATTATAAATTCAAATAGTTGTGTCTTCTTAATGTGAGCTGGCATGAATTATTCTCTCTGTTTTAAGGCTAGCTTGAAGAGGAGGATTAGTGCTTTCCATTGGAGGGCTTCTAGACACTTTTATAGACTCAATACATTCTACATACATGAGATTGACTCTATATGAATTTTATGATAAATCCTAAAGGATTTCAATGGGAACCATCTAAAATAAAACCTCTTTCTCATCAAAGCCCTGAAGCAAGGCATTATAAAAATAATTTTATTTTCTTCTTTTCATCACTTACAAAAATCACAATTACATGTCATTATGAACACCGAACCTAGTTACACCTTTCAACACCATTCACTCAAGGGAGGAAATAAATCATGTTAAGGTGCATCTCACAAGTCTAAAGGATGAAGGGGAAGGATTAAAGCTTCCAAAGTGTGTTGTGCACTCAATGGAGAGAGAGAGGGCATAGGGCGTAGTCTCGAAGGTTGAAGGCTAAGGCTTCGTGCCTTCAGGGTGTGTTGATTCGCTCAATAGACCTCAGAGAGGCTGCATGGAACACTCCTGAAGGCTGAAGGCTAAGGATTCATGCCTTCAGAGTGTGCCCATGCACTCAATAAGTTCAAGAGGGAATAGGGCATGTAGGGGAAGGCTGAAGGATTGAGCTTTGGGTCTTCAGGGTGCACCAGTGCACTCAAGGAGGGAGCACCTCTTCAAGTTGAAGGAGTGTGCTCAAGGAAGTCTTAGTGATTTTGGAGGGTGTAATTCGGAACAAGGAAAGGGATTCATGCTTTGGGAGTGCACCCAACTCACAAAGAGGGTGCAAGTTGGACTTTTTAACAATGAAGGGTCTCCCATAAAGGATTCGGAGTGCGCTTATATGCTCTTGGCCTTAATAGGATCGCTTTGCAACTAAAATTTGTCTAAGTCGGGATGGTAAGGCAAGGGGTGGACATGATTAGTTTAGATAGAGAACTAATCACAACACACACCAAATCATGAAGGAAAAATAGACAAGCTTGATCAACAATGAATATACATCAAAACTCCACTTTCTACATGTCCCTAGGTACTACTGGTGAAGTTTATGCCAATGTGACCCAAAGGTGTCATTTGATAACACAAAGATATTACAACCATGAAATGAACCCAGAGATGTTCTAATTGATGTGATGACACTTGATAACATTTAATAACACTTATAACATATAAAGTGACATGAAATGACACTTGACGAAAGAGGTGACGCTTGATACGAAAATGAAGTAGGCTCCAAAATTTGATTGTAGTGAAATTTTGGAAGGGTGTTGTAGTAGAGATAACAAGTACCAACATGGTGTATTTGGATATGAATTGGTACATGTCCCAAAGGATGAGGTAGAATTGTAGGATATACATATTTATATTGAGAAAAGAATACAAAATATAAGAAGAGCACATCATGTGTTTTTTTCGTTTGGGTTCTACTATGATATGGTAGACGAGGAAGTAAACATTTGTCACACTGAACATTGTATGGGCTCATTATATTGTTGTTAATTTAGTGACTTATGAAGAATTATGGCTTCAAAATTTGTTCATAGGACTATTTGATCAGGTGCTAGAGACAACCATGATGATAGATCGAAGCACATTCAAATCAAGTACCAAGACATGCACATAATGGAGTAGTATGGCTCCAGTAAATTTCTACAAATGATTGGGTTGATGACATTCTCACAAATCCTTTGTCCTAGGATGATGTTTTTTTACTTCGGGGACAAGCTTGGAGTGGTTGAGAATGCTTCAATTAGTTAGAGGGAGTTTTGATGTTGTAGCATCAATAATGAAAATTCTCCCTAGGTCAGGATATTGACAGGTCAAGGGTATTGACTAGAGGCCATGTAATGTGGCTAGGAAGAATGGCCTATAGAGCATCATAGTCTAGAGTGCCCCCTTGGTTAGATGGTTTTGACCATATTTCCAAGAGGTACTTGGTTAGTGGATAGATTGAGTGCCTTTAGCATTGGGCCAGTATTTTACCATTCAATGGGCATGCAATAATGGTAATTGCCCAAGATTTCACCATCTTTTTGGTCAAAGGTATTGGCCTTTCTACAAGTGATGACTTATTAATCTAGTGACCCAGGACTAGTCTTGTTGACCCTGATCAAAAGGCTCTAACCATATCACTAAAGGGATTTGGTTAGTGGGTGACTATATCCATTTGCAAAGGGGATTTGACTAGTATATGACTAGATCCTTTGAGTGATGTTGATGAATGATGCTTTCAACATGGTCCTAGATTAGAACATGAAGTTGATGGCTACATTAACATGGCAGGCTCATTCAATATTTTCTTTGGATATAGAAATTGTTCAAAAAATAGGACATCCAAGAAGTCAAGGGGAAACCTCCATAACTAAGAGGAATTATTAATATTTTTGGTAGTTGTGGTCAGTATTCCTAGCTACTCCAAGTTAACCCTAAAAGAAAAACAAAATAAATAAATTTGAATTTGAATCTTGAACTTAATTTGCCTCCAAAAATTTTAGGTCGGCCCCAAAGTATAAGTTGTCCTAGCACAAGGAGATGTGCCCCTTGGGCACCACTAAACCACTATAAATTCAAATTTCACCTCCCTCATTTGGATATTAATTTGGAACACATAAAATCATCTATCTTTCTATTCACATGTGCAAAGGAGAGAGAAGAGAAGAAGACAAAAGTTTGACCAGTGATAACCACAATTTGTTTGAATTTCTGAGGATGTTGACAAAGTTTCATGAGGTGATTTTGACTAAGATTTTTGAGTTTGTTAGGGTCCCACCCTAACCCCCTTATTCATGTCATGGGATCGCGTCATAGTCAAGAGTCAATAAAGCCCATATTAATATTTGAAGTGGTTAACCCAATTAATGAAGGGACCACAATTAGTTGCAAATGGGCGGTAGTATTAAATAAAGGGTAAAGGGGCGGTAGTATATAGATGCTATTAATAAAACCCACGGTATTGACCCGTGGTATTGCATGTATGAGTCATATATAAAGGATAGAGACTCCTGCGAGGAGTATCATGTCTTGTTTTGTAATCGAGCTCTGCTCTATTGGAGGTTGCCCCCTCGAAGAGGCCTGTGAACATTTCTCTCTGAGTAATAAAATCTTTGCTATTCTGTGTTCTGGGTATATTTTCTTAACATATTCTGTGTTCTCAGTATTTTTCCGCGCATATTCTCGGTTCGGTATTGCTTTGCAGGTTAAGAAGCATAACATCATTACGATCAAGGAGTACTTTTCATAATTAGTGCCTTCAATCTGAAAAAGTAAAAAAGCGATCGAAAACACGTCGTTTTATTACCAATATCGAACTTGAAATGACAAAAGTCTGGTAATTGTTTCATGTTTATATGGTCAGAAAAGAGCTGTAAGTGGACCGTCCTTTTAATTCCATCTTAGCGAGTCTAAAAAGAAAAACTCGGCAATCTTTTCATATTTTGCGAGTCATAAAAGAACTTAAAGAGGACTCCTATGTTTTTTTATTGAAAATTACCAATTCTCCCCGAACACCCAATATTTTGCACAAAAACTACAAACATTACTCATATCTGTTTAAAAATTAATAAAAATGTACCAAAAGTGACCTTTTTAAAGTGAAAAATAAATTAATTAAAAATTCATTTATTCAAAAAATCTTATAAAAAGGGCTTTTGCAAGTTTATTTTCACCGTTTGGCTTTGGAGTAAAAAGTAAGAGCTTTTGGTAAGCAAACTTCCTATGAAGATTATGGAAAATCCGACTGCTGGAATCGAGAACCATCCTCTCCAAGTAATCCACATCGTCCCTGACTTGCATTTCATCTGTTTCATTTTTATCTTTTAGGGCTTTAAAATTCATTTTTTGAGGAAAATTATGGTTAAAAATCGCTCGCGGTGGTTGCGCAGGCGTACCATGTATACCCTGCGAACCCCAACTTTTTCGTACAAACGAAACAGTCGGGGTCCCACACCTGCCCTTAAGGACGAGTGAGAACCTACACACTGTCCCTAACATGGTAGGTGCGGACCCCGCGAAATGCATTTTGAAACCCTATAATTTCTCATTTCCGGCCAAATGTTTTGAAATCACAAAATTCTAAACCGTCTATTTTGGAATGCAGATAGACAAGATGCTCTTTTGGTGAGAAAGAGAACATGAAGATGTGGATCAAGCCACATTACACCATCCACCTTCAATACAGGCTTTAAGAGCATGCGAACTACTGAAATTTTGGGCCATACCTGGCATGAGGGCACAGGTAGACTTTCTAAAATGGCTGGTAGACAGGTGGAGCACTCAGGACCACTGTTTCATCATTGGAAGACACCAGCTCGAAATCGAGCCAGAGGACATTTATTTTCTGACTGGTTGCCGAAGAGAGGTGAAGGATTATCTCTATTTGGATCTAGGCCAGGTGGCCAGTGTCACTAGTCTCCGACTAGAGTTTTGCAATGTCCAAACTGCAGACAAATGGATAGATTTTAAGACCATCACCCATCTTGAACTTAAATTGATCGCATTTACTGTCACCAGACTATGTGGAAGCACAACATTTCATTTAGCTACCGATTCCCAAATGCGCATGGTAGTAGACTACTTCCGAGGCACCATCTTCAACTGGTGCGATGCTGTATTGGCCAATGTGAAAGGCCAACTGACTAGGGCAAAGAATGGACAACTAAAGAACTTTGGAAATGGTTACTTAGTTGTGAGCTTTTCCCTAGAGAGGGTACCTATGCTAGTTCCACAGCAACTTACCATTGAGGGTGGACTTCCCCGAGATCCCAGGATTATGCGTTGGGTTGCAGTCATGGCCCGCCATCCTTAGGAGGGCACCGAGGTTGTTCGATTCTCACCTGAGTATTTTCGCTGGTTGGGAAACCAAATTTTCGTGATACAATATTTTCCATATGCTGGGATTGATTATCGTGGTGATCCAGACATGCTCTTCCACCAGGAGAGCAATGGGATGATACAAGTAAAATTGTTTTCAACATTTTCTAAATTATATATATTTTTTGTTTTTTAAATCGTCAAAAAACTGATAGTAAAAGTTTTAAATGCAGATGTTGGTCCACGGCGAGCAGCCTCTCTCCCGCCCTATGAGAGAAGACACCCAGCTGTTGCGACACCAGCCCCACAGGACCAATCAACAGAGACCTTGGCCGAATTGGAGAGTCATCTAGAGCGCTTAACAGTAGATATTCCAGAGACTAGCATAGATGATATTCCTCTTAGACTTCAGTGCCATGTGATTGGGGTCCCAGGACCTTTTAGGAGGTTCCTTTGTAGGGTAGCCCGAGCAGTGGTTTCTTGTCATGATCATCATCAGGGATAGGATGATCGCCTTTGTAGACTTCATATGACATTTATATCTTTTTGTGTTATCATTTTTGCCGATCATAAGGTGTTTTTCAACCTATGATCGAAGACGATGTATATTTTGACACACTTCTATGCTATTACTATTACTGGTTATCTTTTATAACATGTTTATGGAATGTTTTTAAATTTACTATCTTGATTATTACAAATGTCTATTTAACATTTGAGAAGAAACTGAATCGACTAATGTGTTTAATATCTTGGAGTATGTTGATATTCAATGTAGTCAAATTCATGTTCCAAGAGACGAACTCTCAAAAATAATCTTAATAAAACTGGATTTCTAATGGCATAAACCCTGTTAAGCTGTAATACAACGAGTTTAGAATCTAACCTTACAATCAAACTCCAAATCCCAAATGAGATGGATTCAAATAATAACTCAATCACTGCACTATACTCTACAATTTTATTCGTTGTTTGACCAAGGCTTACCCCATGCATAAATACTAACTCGTCAGAGGGTGAATAGATAACCCAAGCTGCGGAAGAAATATTCCGTGTACTACGACAGGCACCATTAGCAAAACCAATGTATGTTTGAGAAGACGTCGACATCTGCAATATCAAGAGTAAAACCAATATAAGCAGGAATAACAATAAAACACTCTCTAAACTAGGCACACTTTGTAATCTAAAACACACCAATTAGAAAGAAATATATTCTAACAAGAATCTCCACACCAAACTTTAAGCATAATATTTTTTCAGGTAAAGCCCATTTCTAGGTTTACCTAAAGAGACACCGTCAAAATCTACTAATTCATAGGCCCCTTTAGCCAGCTTTCACTTAACAACAAAAGACTATGCCACATGGGTACGAATTTTCCAGCCCCTAGCTTATCGTTAGCTTGATCATATAATAAAACTAGGTCCCCTTCCGGAAAATTACGAGGTGTAACATTTCGATCATACTGAGATTTTATCCTTTTTGCATGAGTCTCGATTTCTAAAGCAGCATCACGTCGATTCTCATCTAATTGAGCTAAGTACAACAAACGTTTTTCCTCCTCAGAAGTGGCTGGAATTAATTCTATGGCTATTTTCAATGACGGAATTTCGCATTCAATGGGTAACACAGCTTCCAACCCGTAAACGAGTTGAAAAGGAGTGAACCCTATTGATGTTTTGATTGAGGTTCAGTACGCCCAAAGCGCTGAAAATAACATGTCATGCCAATTCAACCGATGAATACCAATGATTTGTCGGATCATGGTGACTAGAACTTTGTTGATTGCTTCAACAAGACCATTAGCCTGTGGGTAATATGGAGTAGAGCTATCGTGATGCAGGCCAAGTTGATCTGCTAGCTCTGTCATCATGATGTTTTGGAAATGGCTCCCATGATCAATGATAATCACTTGAGGAACACCGAACCTAGCAATTATATGATTGAAAACAAAAATAGCAGCAGTTTTGTCATCTGCCAAAAATGTAGGCATCGCCTTGGCCCACTTGGTAAAATAATCTACCGCAAGGATGATATACGCATGCCCCTCAGCCAAGTGAGGGTTACAGGTAATAAAATCGATACCCCATTTTGCTAAAGGACCAACAGCAATTATAGGGTGGAGAGGAGCAAGTGGAGCACACATCTTTCGATCAAAAATTTGGCAATTGTGGCATTTCTAGACTGCATTGATACAATCTTTAAATAAGGATGGCCAGAAATAACCAACGCGCAATAGCGTTTGGGTTGTGGCATACCCAGACATATGACCACCACACGCTCTAGAGTGACAGTCATTCAGAACCTTTTCAGCTTCCTCATGAGTTAAACAACGACGAAAACAGAATCCACCCCACGATGATAGAGTGTATCTCCAATAATTCTATACTATTGGGATTGGAAACATATTTTTCTTCATTGAGAACATGAAATTTCAGGCCGAAAAGATTGGGTTTGGAGATAGATGATTATGTTCCCATACCATTGTTATACAAGAATAGTGTCCACATGGATGTTGCTATTCCCACTAAGATGGGTGGCTATCTTAGAAACAAACAATCAAAGTCTACTATTGATTCCTTTTATGAAAATAGATGAGAGGAGAATCAAGAGGGCCAACCTGAGTCTTGCACTCAATTCCCTCTCCTTCTTGATAGAGTTTTGCTGCTCGCTCTTTGTCTACTCAGCTTTAAAAAGACCTGTAGAATCACATCAACATACTACTATGCAAGAAACAAGGATCTAAATTCATAAATAATGCAGGATCAGATGTACATTAACCATATACAAGCATATATAAACAAGTACACTAGGATATGGAAGGAAACAAGAATAGCTTCATTCAGATAAAAAGTAGCAAGAGGATTACAACCATCAGCAGCTCTAACCCAACATCATCCTCTAGCTAAGAAGCCCTTCTTTCACCTCAAGCAAAGAAAAATCACCCAACACTGTGAATGTACACCGGAATACCAACAGCACTTCTCTATAAGTTACAAAATTCCAGCCTCTGGATCTCTCTGATGGGGGATCCATATATAGATGATTACAAAGAGGTGAGTCATCTTTTTGGATCTTGATTAGTGTCTTCTCTCTGATAGTTCTTGCTTCCACTTGGAGAATGAAGATCTCTTACTCATCCCTAGTCAAAAATGGAGTGGCAAGTGTTAGAGGGGAAGCTTCTAGAAGATTCCATGATCTTCCACCTCGCATTTTGGTCCCTGCCATTTGTCCATTCCCGACCATCGCACCCTACAAAGGAGCAAAATAGTATGCATCACACCCTCTGCATGGAGCTTTCAGTATGGTACAGTTTTGACCATTTATGAGCAGTTTTCAGTGGAGAACTTCTGGGAGATTATGTAATCAGATGACCTTGTTCCTTTAGGCAGTGAAGCAACCCTTTTAGTGACTTAAGAGCCCTCATTTTATGGACATTTTTGATTGGGGTTGAAGTGCCCAAAAATGTCTATAACAGTTGCCCCCTAAAGCATGAGTTCGTTAATCGTTTTTTGATGTTGGGTGAAATGTTTTACTATGAGGATATGAAGTTTTTCTGAGCTGGGAGGTGACCTATAATAAGATACAATACAATAAATTATTTGACAACATTCTTTCATGATCTAGCTGAGGCGAGCATTCCCATGCTCAGCTTTATAAACTCATTTTCATGTACATAGGACATCTGTGTGACAGGCTGATGATATGGGCACATCATCCTTTGATTTGGATGATCTTTTGTTCGACAATGATGTACACTGGATGTTTTTATATTCCTGAATATATCACAGCGCGGATGGATGAAACTAGATCTAGGGTCTTCAAATTCGACCAATCTTCACTCAGAGTACAAGTCAATCCATGTGAAAAATGTTTTGGAGTCGAACATGGAAAGACATCGCCTGATTACCAGCGAATGATGTAAGCTGTTAACAGGCGCGAGAGGAATCACCAATAATGACAATGACCCTCAAGGTACTACAGTACAATTCACGTGGTGTGAAAAAGGACTTGGCGTCAAACACCACGTAAAATCTCTCGGCCGAAGGCCATTGATGTAAACATGTCGCCGAAAGTGAGAAACTTGCCATTGAGGCATGCAAGCTTCAAAGTACTAAAAGGGTTGTTCCTAAGTCAACTTCTTGGATAATGATTTGATGTCGACAAGAAGCGACCCGTCATAAGAGGGCCTTAATGAATCCCACATCAACGACACGGAACAAAGTAAATGATTTGGAGGTGAAAACAAACTGACGATATGGGGGTTCAGGGTGGTGGTCATGAAGGAATGAAGCATGAATGTATTGCAGTGGGTGAAACTCAGGTGAACTGTCTGAATGACTTCTCTTGAACATATCAGCGCTAATGACGATGGATTGGTAGCGTTAACCCCAGAGATGGATGGTGTGACGGATCAATGGTGAGGACCAGTGAACGGAACAACCCTACCCAGCATGGATGTGGAAGGAAAGTGTCATGTTCAAGAGCGACTTGCTACCAATAAAGTTTCTTCTTGTTTTCTTCCCAATTTTCCCCAGTAATTACTGACCAGTACCTCTTTATTTTTGTCAATCTTGAGGAGGATAACATATGCTTGTTCTATAATCCGCCTTTCAGGCAAACCTGTCGCTATATTTTAGTGATCCTAGCGATAGTGAAACTCGTTCTCGTCCTGTTGGATGAGCTTGTTACTATTAGTTTTAACGAGTTTAACGACAAAGACAACTAAGACTCTTTCAATTTTAGAGAGTCTGAAAGAAACAGAAAGAAGACTCTGGAGGTTCTTTTTTGTTGCATAATCCCTTAAGTCCGAAAAAGCGTAAAATAATACAAAAGGGATGAATTTTCAATAGTTTTAATGAGTTGAACAAGACAAGCGCTCGATATTTTTGTGTAATAATCCCTCAGGTCCAAAAAGATTAAAATCTAGAGGAGGGATAGCACTTCTGATGCCTCTTTAACGAGCTAGAGAGGCCAATCGCTCGACAATATTTTCATCTTTTACGAGTGAGGTGAAAAGATCTTAAAGAAGACTCTTTTTTGAGGAACGAGTGACAGTTTCGGGTAGCAACTGATTCCAGGTAAGGTTTGGAATTTTCCAATCACGACAGAGTTACAAGGATGGCTAGCAGAATCACTCTTTGCAGATGTTCCTCGAAGGGGTAAACAATCATATGGGGGTGAATGATCGGCTAAAAACAGAATGGAGGTGATGGCGAGAACACAACCAAGGCTCAAAAGCTGGCGATCGGGCATTCACAATGGTTATTTACCCGTTCATTTTTTAATGAGCTTAAACGCGGTGAGAAACACTTTCTCATGACTTATGTTTATTTTTTAACGAGCATGAACTATGTGCTAAAACTGCCAGTGGAGAGTTTATTTTTTAACGAGCTTGAACTCTGCCACAACATTGCTCTCCAGTCGTATGATAGAAATATCTCATTCGAGATGCTATTTTGAAGTGGATTACATCTCTAAAGCTTTGCCACGGATCCTTTCTTTATGAAAGTTAGGAAACGACTAGCCTTACCGGTTTAAAGGGTTAGAGGTCCTAAAAATTTAAAAAATAAATAGTTTCTCTTCCCTTACATGAGGAAAGGTTTGCATGCCCCCAGGTATAGCGGAGCAGAGTTTTAAGGTTACCCCTCAATTTGAAGACAAAAAATTCGTTTTATCGGGAAAGGCCTACCTTCTAACGGAGGTATCTTATCTGGTCTAATCCCCTTTCCTATATGAATGGGAATTGAACTAGTCATATATCCTTCACCAAAACCTACCCTATACCCACAGTTTTCCTACCGAAGTAGACCAGGGTGCATGCCCCCTGGGTTTCAGTCACATCTTCCTGAATCACTCGCGCTCAACAGGCGGATGGACTGGAGACTGATGACACATTTCTTGTGCAAAAAGACCATTCAGGGATGGAGTTTGACTATTTGTGATGTGTGAAATGGGAAATTACATTTGTTCTACGAGCTTGACCACTCTGCCTTCATGCGGAAAACACATTACTCTAAAGAGTGAGGAGACGATGGCTCCCATGCAATAAATGTAGTCGCGTTCAAGGAGTAGATTGTAGTTTAAAGGTCCTTGAACTACCATAGTGTTCATGTGAATAGTTTTCCTTCTCAAAGTTATGGGCACATTTGGAAGGATCCCTAAAGGTCGACTGGTTCCTTTGCCGAAGCCTGTTAGATTTCTCATCTCAGGCAAAAGCGATGGCGAACCAAGCGCTTTCCATGCAATTGAGGAAAGGATACTCATAGAAGCCCCTTCATCAATGATAGTACCAACCATGACCATTATGTAAGCTTCTACAATAATTCGGAATGGTACACTGGCCGATAAACAGGGTCTGCCTAGTAGATTCCTGTTGAAGGAAACCACTAGGTTGCTTGGTGGTGGGATCGAATAGACAACTAAGTAGGACTCTGATGAACTTCCTTCATGCAGTAAAGGTACGAGAGTACTGCCCCCAAGCTCATCGGAGTCGGTGTTGATGAAAAGAATTTGAACGGTGTCGTTCTCTTTCTCTTCATTGATGGTATCATTCGAAGATGAACACTCTGAAGGCAATACTGGGTTGACTGCCATATCTACCCCTTGATTATCGTTTGGTATCGATTCCAAAGGTTCATTTTCAACGATAGGTGCTTCGGTTGACCACAAGGACGGGACAGCCGGTTTTTCAACCAGTGGAGGACTTAGCAAGGGTTTTTGATATCCAGGAGGAAGTCGTAACAGTGAAACTAGATGATTATCTAAAACTCTTTTAGCCTCTTCAAGGAAGGGACAACGGTGGACAGCGTGATCGCCTTCACACAATTTACAAGGAAGTCTAGGTTTCCTTTATTGTCCATGTGCTTCACTTTCACAGGTTGACAGTGAGCATTCAACATGATCGCGAGAGGTTGATGCTACCGGGTGGTGCAAACGAGGAGACCAGTCCCTTAAGATTCGAGGGATGCAGGGACAATCTCAATGAAAGTGGTCTCCATTAGAAATGATGTAAGGATATTTAGGTTTTGACTGTGCGGTGTGTGGATTTTTGCTAGACGATACTTGGTTGTTCCCTTCCGATTTTGGTTCCTTTTCTTCTTTTTCTTTTTCTCTTTCTACTTCTTCTTCTTCTCGGTTACTTTACCTTTAGCTTTATCATCTTTTTCAAGCGAAGAGGAAGGAAGAGAAGGAGAATTAGATGAAGTAGAAGGTTGGGAAGCAACTCTAGTGTTGTCTAGTTGTTGGTTAGACTGTTCAGGAATTATGGAATACTGAATGAAAGAGGTAGAGAAGAGACAGACTGGCAAACCAATTGTCAATCCTGGAAGTGACAAAGTGCCCATATGGGGTGGACCAACATCTCCTCAAGATAGGAAGGGACTAGGATTTCCTTCACGGGGAAGTCCTTGGTTGGTAGACTCTATTTTCTCAACCTAAAGATCAATGGGGAGAATTTGTGATGTTATTCTGCTTTCAAATAAATTTTTAGACACTTGGACACAACTTGTTTTTTTAATTTTAAAGAGACGAGAAAAAACAAAATATGACTCTAGTTACCTTCAATTTTTATTGAGCTTGAAGTGACAAGTGCCCAGAGGACCTTTTCCTTTAAGGAGTCTGAAAAGGAGCAAAATGGACTTCTTTGGAGATCTAGGCAGAGAGGATTATTAAACCAATCGTAAAACTGCATAATACTTTTTACGGTACGGCAATCAGTCTTCCCGAATGCTGTTTTCGGTGCATTACGATCGATAGGGCGACAGAAACGACCTCCTAAGGATAAAGGATGTAGCCTATAGTGGTATCCCAATATATACACGACGGTACATGGGAGCACAAATCTGTACTGGCACTTATCGCCTTATAGTGGAGGAATCACCCAACCAGCACTAAAAGCAACAGTTACCAGGCTTTGTGACGTCAGAATACGTCTCTAGCCTAAATCTCTAGATGTTGCGTTAAGTTGCAAAGCATTGTTAGATTCATTGAGATTTATTTTAAGTTGATCTTGCTTAGCAGTTTGCCTTTCAGGTTCACCACGTGATGTATGTATAATTCCTAAATGTAGTCTAAGATGATAAATAGACATTTTATCTTCTTTCAGCAATGAAAATCCTAGCTATTAAGGGGAAGAAAGTCAAGCATCTTTTCTTCACAGAGCACAGAGCACACGCTAATATGCACAGTCCTAAATCAAGCCAAACATTCAAGATGCAAATGCACGTGCATATATTGGTTTTCAGTTCCCTTAATGTGTAAATGACACTAAGAAAACTATGTGTAAAACTGAAATACTTTTAAAGCGACTGTACTTAACAAAATTATTTTTCAAAATGAAGCGAAAACAAGAGAGGCACTTTGCGATTTTGAAAAAGAAATTGCTTTTGGACACTTTAAAACTACTAAATCAAGTCTTATGCAACAATAACCGTATAATCAACTATCTAAAACAATGGGATTGCTTTCTAAAACTGAAAACGACAGCTACAACACCTTCAGATCTAGTGGCGATAGTTCAACTATGTTATTTTTTGTAAAAGAGAACTAAAACGACGCACAATACATAAAAACGTTTATAGTTCTTTGCACTAAGGAGGCAGAATAATGCTAGAGAAGGGAGTATTCATAGAAGCACACTGATCACAGACAGCAAAAACTCTTGAATAAGACTGAGAACAATGAGAAAAATCCACAGTCGGAGGGTAAAATCAGTCCTCCCTGACCATTGCACCTGTTACACAGTGAACTCAGTATGCAACGCAGTTACTCCATTCGGGAAGTGTGATGCATACAGGTTGCCTTGAAGGCAGGGTGCGATGGTTATTGTGTGAGACTCTGAACGAGACTTCACTCACAGTTTGTATTTTAGTTTAGGTGTTTAAGCTGAATAAGTACAGATCAATGTATGTAAAAACACAAGGGTGATTTAAGAGGTTACTAAAGCCACTACTCAGGGCAATTAGATTGCTTGCAGATCTATTGTTTAATTTATAAACAAAAACCTAGAGATTGACTGAAGCAGCATTGATCTACTTTGCATTTGTGTGACCAATGCAGTTCAAAGGCTAGCTGGCTTGACTTCAGGCTCCATCTGTATGTTTATAAAAGAAACAAGGATAGATAGGCTAACAAGTAATCTAGTCAATCCCCAGTCGAGTCGCCATTTTGTTATATGGGAATAGTGTCCACACGGATGCTGCTATTCCCACTAAGATGGGTGGCTATCTTAGAAACAAACAATCAAAGTCAATTATCAATTCCTTTTACGAAAATATATGAGAGGAGAACCAAGAGGGCGAACCTGATTCTTGCGCACAATTCCCTCTCTTTCTTGATAGATTTTTGTTGCTCGCTCTTTGTCTACTCAGCTTCGAAAGGACCTATAGAATCACAGTAGCATACTACTATGCAAGAAACAAGGATCTAAATTCATAAATAATGCAAGATCAGATGTACATTAACCATATGCAAGCACATAAACAAGTACACCAGCATATGGAAGGAAACAAGAATAGCTTTATTTAGATAAAAGTAGCAAGAGGATTGCAACCATGAGTAGCTCTGACCCAGCATCATCCTACAGCTAAGAAGCCTTTCTTTCAACTCAAGCAAAGCAAAATCACCCAACACTATGAATGTACACAAGAATACTGACAACACTTCTCTATAGATTACAAAATTCCAGCCCCTGGATCTCTGTGATGAGGGATCCATATATAGATGATTACAGAGAGGTGAGTCATCTTTTGGGATCTTAATTAGTGTCTTCTCTCTGATATTTCCTGCTCCCACTTGGAGAACGAAGATCTCTTACTCATCCCTGGTCAAAAATGGAGTGGAAAGTGTCAGAGGGGAAGCTTCTGGAAGCTTCCATGATCTTCCACCTCACATTTTGGTCCCTACCATTTATCCATTCCCAACCATCACACCCTACAGAGGAGAAAAACATTATGCATCGCACCCTGTACATTGGGAAGGTGATATGCATCGCACCTTCTGCATGAAGCTTTCAATATGGTCTAGTTTTGACCATTTATGAGCAGTTTTCAGTAGAGAGCTTCTGGGAGATGATGTAATTAGTTGACCTTGTTCCTTTAGGAAGTGAAGAAACCCTTTTAGGGACTTAAGAGCCCTCAGTTTATGGACATTTCTGATTGGGGTTGAAGTTCCCAAAAATGTCTATAAAAATTAGTTTAGAGTTAGATAGCTGTTGATGCCTCGAAAATCGTTGCATCGACATTGGGGGAAACCACCCGGTCCGGACCTTAGTGCAGCTCCTTTTCCGTTTGGTGTAGTGGCTCCGACTGGGGATAATGGGACCAGTTTCCCAGCAATAGATAAATGGGATGAATGAATATTTTGTAAATAACAGTAGCGATAGGTGAATGACTAAAACTATTGACAGAAATGTAAGTAAATAAAACTATCCCGGGAATCTAATTGAACTTCTAAAGCGTAGCTTTTGATGTTCTATATCTTAAAAATACAATTATATAGATAACTGCATTCTCAAAACATAGATATTAAATCATTCAAGATTACTATACCTAAATAGTTAGATACAGTGATTAAAGAAATACTACAAAGCTTTAAAGGTTCATACCATTAATGCATACATGATTAAAAAATAAGGCACATCATATGAACATCCAATAGTGGTATGAGCAAGATTTCCTGTTGTTACACATGCATACAGCTAATGATAGCAGAAAATGATTACACAGTGAAATCAAATACGCAGAATGAATTCAAACAAAAGAAAAAAATACCATTTGAATTGTAAGCCACTCCCGATATGAATCGCTATGTATGACTTCTACTTCAACGCATAACAATCTTTGAATCAACGACAATAGTGCACAATTGAATCAAGAAACTTCTCTGTTAAAATAAAAGCAGGTGGTCGAGTTTCATAAAAGAATAGAGGCTGAAGCACAGTAGTGCAAACTTCAGTCTGTTAAGTCTTATACAAAATTTTACGACCCTTTCTAAATGCATGAAAGGGTCTATAAATACTATGCTAATCTAAAATATCTATCAAAACAGAAAAGCTAACTAAGCTGATGTCAATAAATTCTAATTCCTATTTTGTTGGCGATCGGAGGAGCTGGACGATGAATCACTCTGTCGGCTGCTTTCCCTTGTACCTGAGTTGATTGATAGCGAGCATTGGCTCAACTTCAGGAGGTTTGTTGAGCTTGGAACTGAGCTGGGCAGCATAGGTGGAGTCCTGGATCTCGGGGATCATGTATTGCACATCCTCGGTTAGGCATTTGAGAGCAGATCTTTGTTCATGCGGCTTAATCAGAAACCGCCAATATGCATCTATGTCTAAAGAGTTAACCGCGGTAATTAACTTTGCTCTGTTTTCTAAATCAGGGTAGCATGTTTGTTCCAATGTATATGCAGTAGTAATTTTGCCAGGTGTGCATTGGGAAGCAATATTGGCCAAATATAGAGTATCATTTACTAGATCGGCCAAATTACCAGCGGTTAATGAACATCTTGATGCTGCTCTTTCTGCTTTTAGTATTTGTGTCTGCCATTCTGTAAACAATATATTTTTATGGACTTCCAATATCCGAGGTAAATCGGCTTGCTTACCTGACTTTGAATCTTGCCATTCAAGATAGTTTGAGATATCTTCTTCAGCTTGATTATATTCTGCTCTAATCTTTTCTACCTGGTCGCTTACAGTCGTTGCCAACTCACAGAGTGGTTCTGCCTGAGAAAGGGATTGTGCCAAGAGTTTAACTTGAGATATAAGCGCTTTATTGATTATCATTGCTTCTTTTTTGAATTCTTGTAATTGCGCATCTCCTTTGGTGGCTTCCAACTGTGCTATGATTTGAGCAATATATTCATCTTTAGCTTTTAAAGATTGCTCATTTGCTGCCTTTAACTGCTCCAATGCCTCTGTCAACTCGCTCTGTCTTTGGATGGCTGCCTAAGTGATCGACTCTTTCTCCTCCTGCCATTGTTGCATCAATTGACTATTGATTTTCTGTTGTTCCGATAGCTGCTCACTTATGCGCATTGTTTCTTGCTGGTGTTCTGTTGATTGCTGCTCAGCTTGCATTATTCTTTGTCTGATATCTGCTAATTCCGTTTGAAGAGTCAAAATCTCCTGGTCCTTTGTCTTTAAGAGAACTGATACCTCTGATGCCTTGTCAATAGTGGCAGCCGAATAAGCTCCCGCATATTGTGACAACTTAGTCAGGTCATCAGAAGGGTCAAATTTCTCTCTCCAGACTACATTACCCGTTAATGATTGCTCAGGAAAGAGGGGAGGTTGATCAAGCCTCTGCCTTTTCCTTGATCTTTTTACTACTGCTTTATGCTTAGGGCTGTAGAAGACGTTCAGTGGAGGAATGTCTTCTAC
>APFE030996591.1:10027-20332 GCA_000404065.3 Pinus taeda | reverse complement strand
AAACAAAACTTGATTTGCATCATTAACTTTAAATAAACTCACCAGTCTATCATAGATTTCCTTGGAGGTGTCTAGATCAGAGATGTAGGCCACCAAGCGCTTATTGATAGAGTCCCAGATGATCTTTATTTTGATTTCTTCAGTTTTCCATTTGTTCCATGCAGTAGCAGATGCATTTGATGGAGGCTCAACAATATTACCTCTCACGTGACCCAACACTCCTTGATCCTCCAAGGTTAGATCGATAGACATCTTCCATCCGTGATAGTCAGCTTTCTCACGGAGCTTGTCTTCGGAAGGAAAGAGTGTTGAGGACCCCATAGTTCTTTTAGGATAGCCTTGCCAATATTCTCTTCGGTGATTGCTCTTGCTCTTGCTCAAGCTTTGTCTTCACCTCAGCTCTGATATAGAAAACAAGCCAAGACAAGAGTCACAAGATGTGGCGGCTAGCCAGGGACAAACCCCACAATGTGTGGGGAAACCCTTTGATCAAATCTTCTTTTATTTTTTAATAATTCAGCAGAGAGAAATAGTACAATAAATTGATTCATTAAGTGGAGGCAAACAGATCAACAACATTAGGCATTTAGCGACTTCATTATCAAACTAGGGCAGACGATATCTCCAACCGACCGTCGGATTGACTTCATTCCACCACCAAAAGTTGCGGCTTCCAGAGGAGGTTCAGATGAACCTACAATGCAGTTCATATGAGGAGATCTTCTAGGCCATGTAGTTCAATATTTACTTCTGCAGTTGCAGCTTCAGTTTCAACAATTTTTGGCTTCAAACTAGGGCAGTCGATATCTTGCAAAACGTTCGTCAGATTGACTTCATTCCACCACCAAAAGTTGCAGCTTTCAGAGGAGGTTCAGATGAACCTACAACGTAGTTCAGATGAGGAGAACTTCTAGGTCACGTAGGTCAATCTTTACTTCTGGAGTTGCAGCTTCAGTTTTAGTAGTTTCCGGCTTCAAACTAGGGCAGTCGATATCTTGCAAACCGTTCGTCGGATTGACGTCATTCCTCCACCAAAAGTTGCGGCTTTCAGAGGAGGTCTAGATGAAACTATAGTGCAGTTCCAAAGAGGAGATATAGGCCATGCAGATCAATCTTTGGATCTGCAGTTGCAGCCTCAACTTCAATAGCTTTTGGCTTCACATGTGTGAGAGAGAGACCCATTTCTGTGCAGTAGAGAAGAGACTCATTTCTGCGCAGTAGAGAGAGATATGTGATGAGAAGAGTGAGTGCAAATGAGGAAAATTCCTCTTATATTTATACACAACGTTGGTGTTTGAATAGATGCGACTGTTGGGCTTCTGAGCCTACACGAGTTGTAGGTCGGCTTGATAATAATTCCATAATCAAAATAAATCCATATCTCCATGAATACTTATCGGAATCGGATGATATTTATATCAATCCTACACCTCTTAATGAGAGGAATCTAATAAAAATATTATCAACCATGACTAATATGACCCACATGAAGTTTTTCCCTGGTTGCCAATTTTAACACACGAGACAAGTGAAGTAGATCGAGGTTCGTATGAAGAACATGTATAAGCTAGATGTGGAATTTTGTGTTGCATTAAGCATAAAGGTGGAGAATGTGCATAGTCGTGATGTAAGTGAAATTTGGCACAAAATACTCAGCCATTTGCATGATGGTGCCCTAAAGATCATGCAACAAATAACCACATGCCTCCCCAAAGGAGCACTTGAGCAATAGGATGTATGCAAATGATGCACCTTGGGGATGTACACAAAATCCACATTCCATGATCAGGACAACAAAGCACATGCAGTCCTTGAAAGGATCCACTCTGATGTCTGTGGACCTTTCTTGACACCCTCCATTGCCAGGCACAATTTTTTTGTCATTTTTATTGATGACTTATCAGGGAAGTGTTGGATCTTATTCACGCAAAAGAAAGATGAGACATTATCCAAGTTCGTGTAAATCAAGGCATTAGTTGAGAAAGAAACCGATAAGAAGGTGAAGACTCTCAAGAGTGATGATGAAGGTGAGTACGTTTCGAATGAATTTAAAAAAAATTGTGCAAAAGAAGGCATTAAACGAGAGTTGACAACACCCCACAACCCACAATAGAATGGGGTGGCTGAGAGAAAGAACCATAACATTATGGGAGAAGCAAGGGCAATGTTGCAAGGCCAAGGCCTACATCTGCACTTATGGGCGGAGGCATGCAACACAATAGTCTACTTGTAGAACCAGAGTCCTCATGTGATTCTGGGCATGATTACATCAGAGCAAACTTTCTCAGGGAGAAAACTGAATGTGTTGCACTTCAGGATTTTTAGAGCCTATGTTGATTGCCATGTCTCCAAATAATTAAGGAAGAAGTGAGAGCCAACAACAAAATTGAGGGTATTTGTGGGTTACACAGAAAATGCCCACAACTACCGTGTGTACTCGTCATCCCTTAAAATGACAGTTGTATGAAGGGATGTAAAATTTGATGAGGAGAAAGCCATGCGGTGCTCTCTTAAGAGGGAGCTTAAGATCCCACCAGAGGAGGAGCTTTTAGCTCTAAAGGAGGAACCTTAAGAAATTGTGGAGCAACCAAAAACTAAGGAGAAGATAGTGGAGACAACTAGCAACTAGTGATGGTCTTTTTTTTGTTGCTATTTTGGCAACTAAGTTATGATAGGTTTTCCCATTGTGAAAAATAAATAAATAAAGAATAGTATATTTTTAAAGCTACCCCTAACCAAACGTCAAAATGGTACATGTTATCAATTTATTTGTAAAATAAGGGCTCTCCTCTAAACCATGATTAACTACTTAATTAAAAAATTGACGTTCTTAATTGCTAAACTCTTTTATATATTCTTTCAGGTTGTGATATTTCAACATATATAGAGATAATACAACACAACAACTGACAGATTATAAAAAAATCACTTGCATTGATTCCAAGATACATTATATATGAGGAACTCATTGACAACAAAATCTAAGGAGCTCAATCCATCCATATAGCCCACATGAAATAACTATATTGTGAGAATGTCTAATGCAATTTGACTAGTCAACTTTCCAAAAGAAAGTGATCGATATTTGACTAGCTTGAGAGACCTCTTTTTTTTTCCTGAATATTAAATCAACATAATTATGTTATGGAATTCTATGTATCTTGCTAGCAAATTTAGTGCATCTATTTTTCTCCTTCTACATGTTATGTAGAGATGAAAGTCATGTTACAACAAGGTTTTTGTATATTTTTATTCTAAAGAGAATAAAAAAAAGTATCTTATGAGTGACCAAAAAAACTCTTTTAAACTACAAAATAATTTACATATCTATAAATATGGTAAAAGAACCAAACCAATATTTCACATATAATATCTATTAAATAAAATTATTTCCAAATCAGCATTTAACATATAATCCCGGTAAAGAAATAGTTTGTATAGTTAAATATTAATTGTACATTAAATTTTTATTTTATTTTATAAAAATAATATAATTATTTTAAAATTATTGAGCGGAGAGGTCCATTGTACAACCCAGAAGGAGGAGATATGTAATTCCATCAATGCTCAATGTGGAGTTGACACATGTCCCTCTTAAAATAAAAATAAAAATAAAATATTCTCTAAATAGAAAAGCAATGACACAAAATTTGAACCTAAGGCTTCAAGTTATGAGACTTCATTTCCACGACCATTACCAATTGAGCTACCTCGATCAAATTTTATATGACAAAATATAATTTCACTTAATTAGAAGTAAAAGAAAAAGTGTGAGTAAGATGTTTAAACCTTATACTTTTCAAAAATATTTCAATATTTGATTTAAATCAACTATTTGAAAATCTATGTTAAGTAATTTATGTGGATATCAACTTCACATATGTGTGTGTGTTGTATATAGTAAAATATTCAATGCCTAAAGAATAAAATAATTGAAAGTTAGAAAAAAGATCTAGTACTTCCTAATAAGCGGGATAGGTGTAATTTATTCAATTCTTAATATAAAATTAATATGTGAAATTTAAAAATATTCATAATAACAAAAAAAATCTATGTGAGTTATCAATACTTAAAAATATATTAATAACAAAAAACCATTTTAATGTGCACAAATAAAATAAATTTTTTTAATATCAATTGTGTATATGTTATATATTGTTTTTAAAATATTATGTATATAGCATATAAAGCAATTGAAGAAAATAAGTTTTTATAATTAAAACGTTTGAAGAATTTTACAGTTTGGTTCTTTTTTAGGAATATGCTTTTTTATCAAAATCCAACAAGTTTTTTTTAGACTTACAAGTTTAAGTTTTGTACTCTATATAGCATTCAAAAATACAATTTAAAAAATGAAAAATTGCACTCTAAGAGAGAGAGAGAGATGCACTCTAAAAAGTTTTGCACATGAAGAAATTTGATCCCTCTCCAATCATGTTAAATATGTCCTTAAGATAATCTATACTGGTTGAGAGGAGAGACTCATTGAGCACAAAAGATCATTCTACATCCCAGTACAAGGTGGATGTGTAATTTCGTTAATGCTCAACATAGAGTTGACAATGTCACTCTTAAAATAAAAATAAAAGTAAAATGTTCTCTAAATAGAAAAACAAAAATGATTTTGCTATACATGTTTACTTATTTCATGACGTAATATAATGTTTCACGTTAACAAATTAGAAGTAAAAAAAATGTATGAGTAAAAGATGTTTAGACCTTTTCAAAAATATTTTAACACTAGATTTAAATAAACTATTTGAAAATCTATGTTAACTAAATTATGTCAATATCAACTTCACATATATCTATATATAGAAAAAAATTAAGAGAAAATATTTTAATGATGTTCAAAGAAAAAAGTAATTAAAAGTTAAAAAATAAAATAATATCAAGTACTCCTAATAAAAATAAAGGGAATATATGTAATTATTAACTCTAATAAATTTAATAAGTACCATTTAAAAATTCATACTACAAAAAATCAATTCATTTTCAATAAAATATTTTAATAAGAACAGTAATTGAAGTTACAAAAATATTAATGACAAAAAAACATTAACAGAACAAAATATTTTAATTCTCCTCACACCACACATATATATTATAACAATTGAAAAAAAAGTTTTATTAAAACATTGAAAATTATATTTGGTTTTTTAGTATATAATTATTAATATTATATATAGAACCAGTCAAGATTTTGGTTTCAAGTTAAATCTGTACTGTAAAGCATTCAAAATAGATTTGAATAATGAAAAATTAATACTAATATAAAAAGAGATATATCTAAAAAAAATTATAATCCGAAGAGATTTGATCCTCTCCACTATATAAATTTTAATTAAAATTATATAAATAATAAAAAATTATGTAAAATTAAATATTTTTTTAATAGAAAAATTAATATTTCACCAAAATATTTGAAAACGTTGTAGGTGGATTTATTATTTCACGTATCATTGATAATTCCATAATGGTTGGAACCCTTTGTACCTAAAATTAATATCTCTCCATAATAATTATAGAATTAGAAAATACGTTAATGATTTAGACACCTATCATCAAATATCAACTCAGGTGTAAGCGAGTAAACGGGGGGATATACTTGGCTCCCATCATAAGTTCTTGTAAAGTCTAATGGGAGGCGCTTTCTCAATGCGACCATCATGGATGTATGTTTTGTTAAATAAAAAGGAAATGACTTGCATGTATTGGCGTTCATAACTTTAATAAAACAATTCAAAATAAATAATCAACAAACCACCACTAATTAAAATTTAAAATAATACAAATAACAAAAATTTAACTATTAATTATATTAAATTAAAGCTTATTATTTTAGGATATTTATTTAATTTAAGGTAGCGGTGAGTTGTATTTGGAACTTCTTATTAAATATTTTATTTAAAATAAGATTTCAATTAAAAAGTAATATTTTTATTAATAAATTGATTTGATTTAATGATATTATTACATCTAAAATTTTATATATTTTATAATTTAATTTTAAGATTATGTTCAAGCTAAATATTAAATATTTTTAAGAAATTTGTTTGGGTAGAAATATATAAGATAAATTTTTGGCATATGCGTTAATTAACAAGTGCAGTTCATCGTCAAGACTAACTATCCTTGTTTATAAAATAAGAAATTTTTCCACACAATAATTTGACTATTAAATTTATTGAGAGTATACCTACTATCTCTTAAACCTATGACCTTCAAAAACACATTAAAAAAATCAATAATGTATACCTTCATATTTTTATCAAATTTGTTATCTTATATGTTAAGATGTCAAGAAGAGATATACAACCACCACAATAATGATATATTATCATAATATAGAAAATGTCAAATAACTTCTTTCTCATAATATATTTTCATGATATAGAAAAAGTCAAATAACATTTTAATAATTTGTATTCATATTATAATAAAAGTCATTTTAATAATTTAATAATTAATCAAAATGTTTTATTATACCACATGGTATTATGCATTTATTTTTGCTTTTACTGTGTTTTAGTTTATCTTTGACCAAAAAAAATTTGCTGCTTATCCATAGTTTAACATTGGGAATTCATTTTTTTTTTTTTACAGAAACGAGTAGGTTGATATATTAATTCTTGGCTGGAAAGCCATAATTCAGATTACAATGAGGTAAACAGAGATCAGATTTCTCTTCTGTCAGGATCCAATTGACTTCCCCTCTAATGAGCATGCTATTTTTACTAGCTGTAGTTCTTGTAGCTTTATCTATCTTTCCTAAATTGCTGATACAAACAAACTGCTTCAATAAAAGACAGTAAAACATTTTAAATAGACGGTTAAGGGATGGGGTCCCAGCCTTCGTCTCCGTCTCTTAGGAGCGCTCCGGGGGGGAGAAGAACCGCTTTGTTGGCTTCAACATCGGCTTCTTTATTGTTTTCTCTCTTTACATGAAGAAACTCCAGATTTTGGAAGGTATTTGTCAGGAATCTAATTCTGCTCAGAAGTCTTGATAATCTTAAATCTGAGGGAGAGGATTTATCCACCATGGTCTTTATAATGGACTGGGAGTCCCCAAAAATAATTGCATCTTTGATGTCCAGAGTGGTGAGCAGCTTGAGCCCCTGGAGGAGAGCCAAAGCTTCAGCTTGAATGCCGGAGTTGAAGCCCACTCCCCAAGCATATCTAGATTCAATTCTGCCATCTGCGTTTTTAATGACACCACTTGCGGGAATTCAATTTTTGTTATTCATTATTATTATTTTAATTTATTTATTTGTAAGGTGATTGGTTGACGTCTTATTATGAATTGTTTAGTAACTTCCATTTGTATTAGTTATTAATTTTTTGTTTTTAGTTTTATTTCCTTTTTTTTTTTTTTAAAGCTTGGTAGGATCTTTTCATTCATTTTCTCAAAAAAGACGAGTTACAACAAAAAATCAGATTGTTAGGTGGCCTCAGCATTATATGCCATTCAAAAACAAAATAATTTAAGCTTGAAAAGCAATGTTAAATATGTATGAGTATCTTTAAACTTCCTATACTCTACATAACTTAAAACATAAATTAAAGTCTGTCGCTTCATCATATAACAAAATTTCAAAACATAAATTAAACCATCATGCTACTAGTCATCAGAGGAATCCACAGGGGTTGGATCCTTCACATTTGAACCTCGAAGCCCAATTTGCGGAATACATGGAATGTTCTTTTCGATGTGATTGAGTTGCCCATTCTGCCGCTAAAGCTGAAACTGGATCAGTTGAAATTCCTTATGGTATGGTATTTCGACAATCCCTGAACATTTTTGGAGGAGTTTGTGGGAGGGGTTACAACTGCTTTGGCTACTAAGTTTTTCATCAGCCAATAAAAATAAATTGTCTGCTTATACTGAGAGGATCTACCTCTGGAATGACCAGGTCCGATACCAAATCCTGCCAATCTTCCATATCAATTTTTATATCTGCAACTCATTGATTCAAATTGGATTCCCACCTTACAATAGGCTGACGAACATGAGGTGAGTTACCTTCATGGAAGGCATGGGTTGTGTCTCGCATGAGACGAGAGGTTGTTTTATGACCTTTGTTTTTCACTATTCGAGGGTGGGTTTGACTACCCTCACGGTTTGACATTGGTTTCTTACCACGACTGCAAGAATCCCTAGCTTGTTGACCTTTCATTGAGGTGGCACAAGCTAGAGAGAAAATAATATTAGAACCCCTGACAGTATCAACTAGAGACCACACGACGAAACCTTAGCTACCCCGCACGAAACAACCTTAAAATTCCGGAGCCCACGCCGAATAGGAGCCCCTGTAAATTTGTCAAGGCACAAAGGCATAACACAATAAGTATACCAATAGCTTACTCTACGATTGACAACGATAATAAGCTGGAGCAAACCCCGAAGCCCAAAAAAACCCACAATCATGCCTTCCCTGAGCATCTCAAGATGTGAACATGAGACAGACAACAACAAACTATAACTGTGAAAACCCAATGTAGATGACTGAATACATCCATTGAAATATCATTACAGTTGCCACAAGTAGTCAGACAAAGGAAATAAAGTAGTTTCCATAGCTAACCCCCCTGGTATATTCGCATGCGAGAAAGAAAAATTCCAAAGTATCTAGAGACAATTATGTAGAATACAGACAAACCATCATAAGAATCGACCATTTCCTTCTAAAAAACACGGTGAGACTTCCATCAAACATTAGACATCGAGATATGACCACTCCTCTAGAGAAAAAGCAGAGATACTTGGCGAGCAAGGGAGGCGAGGCAAAAGAAACCTAGGCTAGAAACATACTCGCAAAAAGCGACCAAAGCAGAGCGAAAGCTGACTGTAGCTTGATGGAGGACCTCAAGGAGCGTCGTCTTGAGTCTACAACAATTAACAAACAAGCTTGCATCCACATTCCCTCGTAGAACAGAAAATTTACTTACCCTTGTAGCGAAATTGCCATAAAACCTCAACAATACTCTGTTACTGCCACCTTTCTTAATCATATTAATGAAATGCATGTGAGATGCCACCTCTCCATACACCTTATGCATGCGAGGGGTGGTAAAGCGTCGCCCTTGTACCTTGTTCATTATGATATGACAGTTGATGATCTCGATGCCTTCAGCTTGCACCTCGATCGAAGAAGCTTTATTTAATCTTTGATTTTTATTTTATTTTTCATTGTTCTATTATTTCCATTTTCATGAATCATTGTTTTTTCTCAATATTTTCAATTTAAGATGACTTATTATTATATTAACAACATATTTTAATATATATATATATATATAATATATATATATATATATATATATTATATATTATATATATTTATTATATTATAGATAAAGTAAAAAATAAAACACACACACACACACATATATCTATTGTATATATGTTAATATAAACAATATTAGCTAATCATATTTCTTAATTTTTGGTGATGGCATTCAACAATACATATTATATTAGTTGTTTTATTTTTGTGATGAAATCTTTGTATTTTGCTAGATCTTAGACTTTTGTGATCCATATTGAAGATGAAATTATCTTTTGGATTAATCACATTATTGAGTTATGGTTGACGTTTTGAACCATCTAACATGGTTCATCCTTGCGATATGGTTTTGAACCTTTGTCTTGAAGATGAACCACATTAAATGGTTCGAAACATCGACCATATACCACGTTGGATAATTTGAAACGTCAACCATATCTCAATAATGTAATTAATCCAAAAAACTTCATTTTTGTATTTCGTATTTTTTAATTAAATTAAACTATATTGAAACTAATTACATTACATTTTTTTAATTACCTATTTAAAATTTCAATTACAATATTTTATACTAATTATTTTATTATTAAATAAATTTCATTAAATCAACCTATAAATATAAAAAATTAAATATTATTAAACAAAATTTTCCATTATATTTATTTAAAGTTATAAACATATTAATAAATTTTATAAAATAAGCATATATGATATAAAAACTCCACCTAAGATAAAATCTCTAAGGTTTAGGTAAATAAAATCCAAAACATATAATAAAATAGAATCTCTACCTAACCTTATATAAATTTGTTTAAAATCCAAAACATTAAAAACGAAACCAATTTGACTACGTGACACAACTTTAAAAACATAGCCCAAAACCAATTTGACTACATGACACAATTTGAAGTATCACACATTTTAATTTAATCATTGTTTTTTTTCATTGTCATGAATCATTGTTTTTTCTCAATATTTTCAATTTAAAATGACTTATTATTATATTAAAAACATATTT
>APFE030996590.1:0-14149 GCA_000404065.3 Pinus taeda | reverse complement strand
ATCCCTCCCTCTCCCTCTCTCTTAATCTCTCACACTATCTTTGTATCTCCCCCTCTCTCTCTCTATCTCTCTCTCTCCCCTTTCTCCCCCCCGTGCCCCCCTCTTTTCCTCTCTCACCCTTTCCCCCTCTCTCTCCCCTTCCCTCTTCCCGTCTTATCTCTCTCTCTCCCATCTCTCTCTCCTCCTCTCCTTCTTCCCTTGCCTCATTTCCCTCCACACCTTCTCCTCCATCCCTCCCCATCCACTCTCTCCCTCTCTCTCCTCATCACTCCCCTTATCCCTCCCTCCCTTCCTCTCTCCCTCTCCCTCTCCATCACACTCCCCCTCCCTCGCCCCTCCCCACTTCCTCTCTCTCCCTCTACCCCTCCCTCTCCCCTCGCCCTCATCCTCTCTCCCTACCTCTCCCTCTCCCACTATCTTCCCCTCCACCTATCCCCCTTCCACTCTCTCTCCCTCTCCCCCTCTCACTCTCACCGTCCCTCTTCCCCTTCCCTCTCTATTCCCCTCTCTGTCTCTCCCCCCTCCTATCTCTACTTCCACCTCTCCTTCACCCTATCCTCCTCTCTCCCCCATCACTGACTCCTCTCCCTACCATCACTCCCCCTACCACTCCTTCTCTCTCCGCCTCCCTCCCTCTCTCTCTCTCCCTCTCCCTCCTCCTCTCTCTCCCCACCTATCTCTACATCCCCCTCTCCCTCACCCTATCCTCCTCTCTCACCAATATCCCCCCCGTTCACTCTCCCTCCAATCACTCCCACTACCACCCCTTCTCTCTCTCTCCCTCTCCCTCTCTCTCCCCATATTTCCCTCATTGTCTCTCCCTCCCTTCCTCTCTGCTTCTCCCTCTCCCTCCCTCTCCTCCTCTGTTGCCCCTCCCCTTCTCCCTCTCTCTCTACCTCTCCTTCTCGCACTCTCTGCCCCTCGTACTATCCCTCTTCCACTTTCTCTCCCTCTCCCCCTCTCACTCTCTCTCTACCACTCCCCCTCCCCCTCTTTGTTCCCCTCCCACTCTCTCCCCCCACATATCTCTACCTCCCCCTCTCCCTCACCCTATCGTCCTGTCTCCCCAAATCTCCCACCCCTTCTCTCCGCCTCCCATCACTCCTCCTACCACCACTTCTCTCTCCACTTCCCCGCCTCTCTCTCTCTCTATCTCTCCCACTATATACCTATCTCCCCCTCTCCCTCTCTCTCTCTATCTCTCCCTTCCCTCCCCACTCTTTATGTCGCTCTCTCCCTTCCCATCTCCTTGACTCTATCCTCCTCTCTCCCCCATCTCTCTCTCCTCCTCTCTCTCTGCCTCCCTCCCTTCCCTAACACCCCTTTTCTCCCCTCCTCCCTCCCCATCTCTCTCTCCTTCTCTCTCCCCATACCTCCCCCTTTGTCTCTCCTTCCCTTCCTATATCCCTCTCCCCCTCCCCGCCTCTCCCCCCACATATCACTACCTCCCCCTCTCCCTCACCCAATCCTCCTCTCATCCCCATCGCCCACTCCTTTTCTCCCCCTCCCATCACTCCACCTACCACCCCTTTTCTCTCTCTCCCTCTCCCTCTCTCTATCTCTCCGACTATCTCCATATCTCCCCCTCTCCATCTCCCTTTCTCTCTCTCTCTCCCTTCACCTCTCCCTGACCCTATCCTCATCTCCCTCTCCTCCTCTCTCCTCCATGTCCCTCTCCTCCTCTCTCTCTCTCATTGGCTCTCTTCCCTCCCATCCCTTCTATCTCCTCGTCCCTCCCCATCTCTGTCTCCCTCTGTCTCCCCATCCCTCCCCTTTTGTCTCTCCCTCCCTTCCTCTCTCCCTCTTCCGATCTCTCCCTCTCCTCCTCCATTTCCCTGCCCCTCTCCCACACTCTTCCCCTCCCACTATCCCTCCTCCACTCTCTCTTCATTTCCCCCTCTCCCACACTCTTCCCCTCCCACTATCCCTCCTCCACTCTCTCTTCCTTTCCCTCTCTCCCACACTCTTACCCTCGCACTATCCCTCCTCCACTCTCTCTTCCTTCCCCCCTCCCACTCTCTCTCTCCCTCTCCCCCTCTCCCTCTTTGTTCCCCTCCCACTACCTCCCCACACCTATCTCTACCTCCCCTTCTCCCTCAAACAACCTAATTTAGGATGTCATTTAACAAAAAAAAAAACATAATCATGGGTATCTTGATCGTGTCATTTAACACATATAATCCACATCATGCAGCAAACAAAAAGATCTTATGAATTGGAAATGAATAACTGTGATATTATTTAAGAGAGACAATCATTATATAAGTGTGTATTTCACGTGCCTTCGCTACTCATTAGAGTGTTTATTTGCTAGAGACATCGACTCCATGCATCGCTGGGTTGGCTTTCATACATTCATTCGCTGATCTTCTTCATCGAATTCAGATTTAAGTAACATTCGTTCTGACAAAACAGAAGTACACACCGGTAGGCATAGAGTCACACAAGAAGCACTTCCACTTCAGACGAGACATTTTACTACAAATGCAAATGAAAAAAGATCTAGGCTATTCTCCATGAAATGCTACACGGTACAGACACCCAACACAGAAGCAATTTAGACAGAAACAGAGGAACCAACAAAGAGTTAAAGGAGCGGATCCCAGGCCATCGCTCATGTATTTAAAAAAAACTATGATCTGTTGAAGGAGCTGATCCTAGGCCATCCCTCCTGTATTTCAAAAGAGTTGTTATCCGTTAAAGGAGCGGATCAACGTCTAAACGGAAAAGCCTCAGATGATACTTTTCAGGAAGTCATCTATCCACGTAGGGGTAAAAGTGGAAACCAAGTCATCTATACATTTCGGTGCAAAATTGGAATGTTCAGAATTCAAATTGAATTTGAATTTAAAACGGAATCTTTGATAGTCGCTAATGTAATTGATGGTATTTATTTCTTTACCTTCAATAACAAAAAAAACATGAAATTCTTTTCTTGAGATTCTCGCGCAAAGCATTTGGGTAAAAAATTGAGATTCTTTTCAAGAGAGCGGATCAACGTATATAACGAAAAAGCATGAGATGCTTTTCTTGAAATTCTCGTGCAAAACAGCTGAGTAAAAAATGGAAACTCTTTTCAATACAGCATCAACGTATATAACGAAAAAGCATGAGATGCTTTTCTTGAAATTCTCGTGCAAAACAACTGAGTAAAAAATGGAAACTCTTTTCAATACAGCATCAACGTATATAACGAAAAAGCATGAGATGATTTTTTTGAAATTCTCGTGCAAAAGCAGTTGGGTAAAACATTGAGATTCGTTTCAAGAAATTCTCGTCACATTCCGTGCAAATTCTCGTCACATTCCGTGCAAATTTCGAATGTTCACTCAAATTTGGAATGTGTTTGAATTTCTTTGATACTCGGTAAATGGTAAATATATATAGTTTATGAAATAATCTTGGCACAAGTTTTTTTTGGTCATATCTTTTTTGGAATGTGGTTTAATTTCAATTTGAATTTAAGGTGGAATTTTTGATACTTCGTAAATACATTATTTTATCTAAGAATTTTGAGGAGATGAACTTGGAATGTGGGAAGTCTAAGGGGAGATTTTTCATCTCCACAGATGCACAACTAATCTCACTTCACTAATGAGGAACCTTAGGGACCTAGCTTAAAGCCTGACAAGGATCTTTCATCTCCATGGATGAACAACTACTATAAGTTCACTAATGAAGAACCTCGGGGACCTAGCATACAATTTTATATACATTATAAACATGAAATAAATTTTATAATATTAATAAAATAATCACAACCCATTATGCCATTTAAAGTGCAATTTTAAAACCTAAAAATATAAACATAAATTCTAGCAATTTTTTATAAATCATATATTGTAACATTATATTTTTGATAAAGTAATAATAACACAACCCATTCTGCCATTTAAAGTGCAATTTTAAAATCTAAAAATATAAACATAAATTCTAGCCATTTTTTATAAATCATATATTGTAACATTATATTTTTGATAAAGTAATAATAACCTTGCAATATTTAAATGTATGTTAAATAAATATACACTTTCATATTTAGAAATAGGAAGATTTACATAAAAAATAATAACCAACATAAATTAAATAACAAATTCATATTACCTTACACTAAAAATATATATTTGATGATAAACAGATTGCAGTTTTATAATAAAAGACAAATAAATAAATATATGATTATAAAAAATACAAATTTATAATATATATGTATGTAAGTAAATAATTTAAAATATATACAATGTGATTTTTTTATATATAAAAAAGACCATGAGAGCATTCACTATATTTTTTGTTTAAATTATTCATATTAAAAATAATAATAATAATAATAATTTAATTGTAAAAACAAAAAGAGTAGAGCATCTAGGGATAATAATAATAATTTACTTGGAAAAAAAAACCAATAGAGAATCTCGATATAATAAAATAAATGGAGTTAAAACAAACTAAACTAATAATGGAGAAACTATTAAATGCGGTAAATACATAATTACTCCATTTGTAAGATCAATTTAACAAAGTTTAGGGAGGTTTGAGTGCGAACTCAATTAGTCTGGTTTGAGACTTGACTACAATTCGAAATGACAATTTCTCAATTGAGTCTTGCCTTAGGAGAAGCTGATGGACGGAACGAAGTTTTTAAGGACGGAAAGCATTGGAGTAAGATCTGTTAGTGTTCTTACTGGCAACAATTTGAAATCACAATTTGAAATCACAATTTCTCATCCAAGTAAGATCTGTTAGTGTTCTTACTGGCAACAATTTGAAATCACAATTTGAAATCACAATTTCTCATCCAAGTATTTCTTCAACGAGGACTTTTTCGTTCATTCTTCTTGTTATAATAAAGGGTGAGATCAGACCAAAACGAAATACTTCGCGAAATGCTGAAGAAATCATTCTTGTTGTTATAATAAAGGGTGAGATCAGACCAAAACGAAATACTTCGCGAAATGCTGAAGAAATTGTAGAATTGAACGGACTAGGGTTTTTGATGGATTTCAATAAATGCTGAAATAAAAAATGATTGCATGAAATATAGTGAACATAGATAAAAACGAGCTTAAATCAACAAATAAACTGAAATCAAAAAATCTTTTACCGAGATAACGAAATGCCACCTAAAATAAGAAATCTACGTAAAATCAGAAATCTACGTAAAATCTTTTACCGGTAGATTTCTGGAAGGACCAATTTCCGCTCCACCAACAATACAATTGAAATCGTTTGGCAGGGTTTATGAATTCGCTTGCCCTTGATTTTTTCAGCTCGAGCAACAATGACCTATTGTAAGATAGGAAGCCTTCGATTAATGTTTTAATTCTCAATTCTCAAATAATATTCGATCTCTTGGCGAAATAATATTCTATCTCTTCGCGAAATACATTACTATTGATTAGATTCTCAACTCTCAAAGAACATTATATCGCTTGGCCAAATAAACACAGCTCCACAGAATGAATGAATAACTAGCGGTGAGGCCTTGCAGAAGCCTAATAGATTCATGAACATCTAAACACACAGATGCATACGCGCTAACCATACAAGATATTGTAATGGCAGATGCATACGCGCTAACCATACAAGATATTGTAATGGCTCCGTGATAGTCTACTATTTCAGAATCCTTCCTTTTTCTCTTTGCTTTTCTGTCATTTTTCTGAGTTTTTTGCTTTGTTGATTTTGTGCTTTCAATATATTATAGTGTTTTCGCTTTATTACACATGCACAGTCATCCGCTTTTTGTTTTTGCTTTCTTGATTTTATGTTTAGAATCTTTCCCCCGGTGTTTACGGCGCTTTTTAGCTTTATTATAACCGCACGGTCATCGACTTTTTGTGCTTTCTTCCTTTTTTTTGTGCTTTCTTATTTTCCATTTTTATTTATTTAAATATATATTTATTTTTAATGTAATTTTTATTATTTAAATCAATATAATTTAATTTATTTAATGTTGTAGATATAATATATAGGATATTTATTTATTGATTAAACATTTTTTTATTTTTGTTTTTTAGTTTTTTTTGAATTAATTTTAATTTCAATTTGTCAAATATAAAATAAAATATATAAAATATATTTCTCAAATATACAAAAATTCATAAAGTAGTGTATAAATATTGTTATTTTTAAACTAACATACTAATTATTATTATTATTTAATTTATGTTATTCTATATCAATTTTTTTAATTTTTTGTATTAAAATCTGAAAATTTTAATTTTTATACCAATAGGGGTTCCCTTTGGTATTGGTCATGTAAATTATTTTTTAATTAATCATTTTGATATTATGGTTTAAATTGAAAGATGCTAATATATGCTCATTGTCCCCACTACATGAAAGAATGAAATTGTAACATCTAACTTTTTTGTATATCTAAATAAGGTGTTTAAACTTTGCTTAAAATTCGTTTTTACCAAATTATTATTAAAAATTTAACCTACCTATTACTTATCACCACTTACAAGAATTAGATAAAAATAAAAACCCTTATCAAGATTAGAGAAAATTGAATTTCAAAATGAAGATAAATATTAAAACTTGGCTACCCCATTACATTCTAATTTGCTTTACGTTCCATTTAGATGGTGCGGCTTCATTCTAAATCAAAAAATGATTGAAAACCAAAAAATGATGAAAACGTGGTTGTATTCCTTTTGAACCATATAGTAGTGTCTTACATTATATTATTTGAAATGTGTTAGACTTTCAATTGAGGTCATTGCATTCTTTTTGAATCATATAGTAGTGGCTTATATTATATTTTTTGAAATGTGCTTGGCTTTCAATTTAAATGGTACATTCTTTTTTAACCATATAGTATTATATTTTTGGAAATGTGTTTGACTTTCAATTTACATGGCTACATTCTTTATTAACCATTTATTAGTGGCCTATATTATATTTTTTGAAATGTGTTTGACTTTCAATTTAAATAATACCAAAATTGACTTCATTCTAAACCCAAAAAATGACAAAACGTAACTGCATTTTTTTTAACCATACATAGTAGTCGGTTACATTATATTTTTTTAAATGGGTTTGTTTAGAACTTCCAATTGAAATGGTTTCAAATGTGACTTCATTTTCAACCAAAAAAATATTAAAAAATGAAACATTTTTGTTTTCTTTATAAAACGAAACGATTAGAAAATCTTGATATAATACAATAGATGAAGTTAAACAAAACTAAACTTAATGAAACTAATAATGGAGAAACTATTTAATCCTATAAATATGTACTCCATCTGTAAAAATGATTTAGCAAAGTTTAGGGAGGGTATTTGCAATTTGGGCCATAGTGCGATCTCATTTGGCCTGGTTTGAGACTTAACTACAATTTGAAATGACAATTTGTCATCCCCAGGATTTCTTCAACCAGCAACAACGATGTTTTCTTTGATTCTTGTTGTGATAATGGAGGGTGAGATGAGACCAAAATGAAATTCTTTGCAAAAATGCTCAAAAAATTAACAATAATGAAAGAAATTGTAGAAATGAAAGAACTAGGGTTTTGATGGATTCGGAGATTGGAGAAGAACAAGGGATGCGTAATAATAAAATTTACCTCGAACTAAATGGGTTTCATCATGAACAAGGCATGCTTAAATATAATAACATAGATAAACCTCCTTGAAATATAATCAACATAGATAAAAATGAGCTGAAATCAAGAAATCGTTTTCGGGGATAACTAAATGCCACCTAAAATTAGAAATCTAGATAGGACAAAGATTAGAGTTAAACAACTCCATAGTCTCAATATAATAAAATTAGATAGGGTTAAAAAAAACTATGCTGAAAATAATATTGTAAAAACTGCATTTAATTTTGTAAAAGAAATACCTGTTGAATTTGTAAAAACAATTTGCCTAACTTTGATTGGATAACACAACAATCTTAGATTTGAACAATAGAACATTAGTATTTCCAAATAAAAATATGGTGGAAGGAATCCAAATTACTGTTTATGAATTCCGTGTTTTTGAAACTGTAGATTCCTTGAAGGACCAATTTTTGCTTGAGAAGCAACAATCTATTGTAACATAGGAGGCCTAGATCATAGAAACATATCAAGGAATTTAAATTTCAAGCATTTGATTAATGTTGATCTAACTCTCAACTCTCAAAGAATATTCTATCTCTTCCCAAAATACATTACTGTTGATTTAATTTTGAACTCTCGAAGAATATTATATAGCTTAGCTAAATAAACACCACTACCCAAAATGTATGAAGAACAAGCTGTGAGGCCTTGCTGAAGCCTAGTATAATGGCTTCATCCCCATCCAAACACACATATGCATACATGTTGTTGGAGATAATGGAGAATATCTTAGAATAGTGAATTGGTTCAGGGTACCTCAAGATAGGAATCAGTTCCTATTTCTTTGAGTATGGTTCTAACTTCATTAAATCCACGATTACTATATAATTCGTGATGTACATGGAAAATGTAGAGCATTCTGCAGAGCCCTACTCTCTTGGTTTAGACTCTCTTTCGTAGAGCTGATTACTGGGTGTTGTTAATTCAAACATCACTTATTAACATGGTATCAGAGCTGCATGGTCGAGGAATCTGTATGATGAGTGAAGGATTTCAAAGGCAGGCCTGAGGAGAAATCGTCGTGTGCCTTTGAGGGAAAATTTCATAGATCCCACTGTGAGACTTCCACATATCTTTACTTTGTTGACCATCGCGAATTTGTACTATACAATCGCACCGACTTTAGCAAATCTGTGGTGTTAAATCACATCGACTTTACAAACAAAAAAAAAGGTTGAGTCTTGGGAGTGGCTATTGAGAAAAGGTTGCGTGGAGGAAAAGGTCTGCTGAGAGGAGGTCGTGGTGGAGGCTATGGTAGAGGATGTGAAGGAAGCCATGGTGGTTTGTGTGTGTGCTATAGGATTAAATAGTATTAGAGACTATTTATCACAAACACTATCTTTGACATAGATATGGGGTAAATCTAACATATACATTTTTTTACCTATCAAATTTTTTTAATTCACGAAGATGAACAATGAAATGATTGAACCATACCTGAATGTCTGTTTCCAGGAGAAGCTAGCTTTACATTTTTTGATCATGGAGTTCAATTACAATCGAATTTTAATTTTATTTATACAGCAAAAATTTTAATTTTATTTATATGGTATGATTTTAGGCTCTGCTATGGCATTGAATTTCATATATATATATATCTTTCTTTTCTCCTAATTCAATTGCAAATGTTGAAGGTTTAACTATTCGTTAATTTCTTGGTAATGTGTTCATATTATCCTATGTTGCAGGAGGCTATTAATGTTGATTTCTTAGATGAGCTCAATAGAGAAAAGAAGAGAGACAAGACTTCAATATCATGAAAACCCTTCAACATCTTTTACAAGACAAATTTCTGCTACAAGTATGTAATACCTTCCATTCACATTGAAAGTTTCCGGACAATGCCATGTACTCTAAATTTAATAGTTTATGAATAATGGTTTTCACAAGCATTTTTAATAATAGAAATAATGTGTCATATTTCTCTTAAATTGATTAGTATATCATATTTTCCATCAAATTGACCAGTATTTCCTTGTTTAATTAGTTTTTAAAGTGTTTTAAGTATCTTTATCTAATTAAATTTTTTATTAATTTCATGTTAGTTTAATTAATCCATCAAATTTAAGAGACTTATACTTGTTTCTAGAATTAAAAGTGGTTTTTATTTCTATCAACTTAACTAGACAAATCTTTTTGCCTTTGTTGTATAACAGAGTATAAATCTTTTTGTACAAATAAACTACTCAAGTTAACTACGACTAAATTTGTGTGTAATACTGAAATTAACTTGTTGTACGAGTTTCAACACGTGAAAAGGACCTGTAATCTCTTATCCATAGGAAGATGAAGCACCTGTAACAATGGTTCTCTCCTTGGAAGGGCTTCTTCTCCCCATAATGCCTTGTTGTGATGGACAAAATTTATGAATAATTCTTTCCGCAACTATGGATAACATTTCTGGATAATTCTATTTGCACATTTGAAATACTGAGCACTTGAAGTGTTGTTTATAATTATTTTACTGCGCATTTATTTATACTTTTAGTGGCTCATTATACTTTTGTTCCCGATTTCAAATTCTGAGCAATTTCTTATCAACATTTGTCTCTAGTCACACACAATCAGAGTTAGTCCTCACCCATGGCAAGGCAATTGAATTTTCTTCGGAGTTATTAACACAACAGGTGCGTAACATAGTGCTACAAGTACATTGTCATAATGCACCTTAATAGCAAAGGTATTGAAGACAATGACCAATTGGCATACGAGGATAGTACCGTTGTTTTTGTAATTTTCTCTTTCGGACACCCTAATGAGGAAGTTATCTGCAATTACATTTGAGACCACATGAAACCATAGGATATCCGAGATGATAACAGTTTAGTAATATAGAATATGCCTAGTGGTGTTCCATAGTACTTAGTTTTCTGAAGTTTTTTCCTTCTGCTTGCATGTTAATTATATTTGGGGTCTCTAGAATTTACGGGTCTCCAGAATTTACGTCTCTGACCAGTGGAGGTTTTCCAAAGTTTCTTGTTTGAATGCTGATTTCAAAAATTTATGTTTATGATTGTGCTTTTGGTTTATTTTATTTTGCAAAGTTTTTATACCATTAACATATTTTGGCTTATTTCATTTTTAAAACGATTTTATATAATTAATATATTGACGTAAGATAGCTCTCGACATTACTAATAAACATTGAATTCTCTTAACGCTAGCTCAACAAATATTGATATTACTTATGTAAATTTTATTACTTAAATTGTTGTTTTGTATAATTATTTATTTATATTACATTATTGTTGGTTGGATTAATATTTATGCATTGATATGTGAATTATCATGGTAAAGAAATATGAAGTACTCTAAGTATTATAAATAAAGAGAATGCAATTAAATGTAATTATTTTTCTTTTTTATGTTTTTCTAGGTGGGTGAGGAGGAGGACGAGGGGATGAGGTGGTAGAGGAGGAAATAGAGAAAGGTTGAGGTGGAAGGAAAGGAGGTTGGGGAGGAGGGAGAGGAGGAGGAGGTAGAGCCGGGGGTGAGGAGAGGTTGCGGGGAGGTGAAGGTTGTGGGGAGGAGGTGGAGGGGAAAGAGATAGAGGAGGAGGCAGAGGAGGCGGGGGAGGAGAAGGAAGTGTGAGGAGGGTGTTGCGCGGAGGAGGCGTAGTGGTCAGAGACAGAGGATAATGTGGAAGAGGCAGTGGAATAGGGGGAAGGGGAGGAGGGGTAGGTGACAGGAGAGGATGATGAAGGGGCCAAATGGGAGGATGCGCAGGCATTGGTGAAGAGGGATGACGTGGTGGGAGAGGAGGCGTGTGAGGGGAGATGAGGCATGTGACAAGGGAGAGGGGGGTGGGGATGATGCGAAGGATGTCGAGACAGAGGGTTTGGAGGCAGAAGAAGGTGGGATAGGGTGATGAGGAGTAGGGTTAGTTGTGAAGGAGGAGGGGAAGAAGGGGGTGAAGGGGAGGAATTGGGTAGGAGGAGGAGGAGGAGGGGGAAGCATGTGGGGAGAGGCGAGGAAGGAGGCAAAGGGGGCAGAGATGGAGGAGGTGGAGGAGTGGTGGGAGGGGCAGAGAAGGAGGGTCCTGGGGAGGAGGTTGAGGAGGTTGAGGCAGAGGATAAGGGGTTGGTGAGGAGGAGGAGGAGGAGCAGGTAGGTGGAGGCAGAGGAGGAGCATGGAGAGGAGGAGGAGGGGGAAGAGGAAGAAGAAGGAGAGGGGGAAGGGAGGAGGGGGAGGTAGTGATGAAGGAGGAGGGGGAGGTGATGGGGAAGGAGGACATGTAGGAGGTGCAAGATGGGGAGGACAGGGAGGAGGCAGAGGTAGTGATGGAGGAGGAGGGGGAGGTGGTGGGGGATGAGGTGGAGGTGGAGGGTTAGGAGGAGGAGGGGAAGCAGGAGGAGGGATAGGAGGTAGTTGAGGAGGAGGGGAAAGAGGAGGGGAAATATATGGAAGAGGCTGTGGGGGAAGAGGTGGAGGAGGTGAAGGGAGGAGGAGGGAGAGGATCGGGAGGCAGACAACGTGGGCAAGGAGGATTAAGGGAAGGGAATAAGGGAGTAGGGGGAGAGACATAGGAGGATGCGACAGATTTGGAGGAGGCGACAAAGGAAGAGAAGCAAGAGGTGGAGGGGTGGTTGTGAGAGGAGTGTGGGAGTTAGAGATAGGAGAGGGGAAACGATGGGGGAAGGCTGAAGGGGGCCATAGGGGGAGGGGTAGGGTGGTGCGTGCGGGCAAAGAGGACAAGGAGCAAGGAGAGGAGGAGGGAGAAGAGGCCAAAGACACATCAGGGGAAGAGGAAAAGGAAGGAGTGGGGAGGAGGAGGCAGGGGAGGATGAGGCAGAGGCAGCAAGAGAGGAGGGGGAAAAGGTGGAGAAGAATGGGGGGAGGATGAGGCTGCAATGGAGTAGGTTGAGGGGGAAGATGGGTAGGGAGATGGAGGTCCACGAGGTCGGGGAGGAGGACATGGAGGACGGGGAGGCAAGGAGGTGGGGAAGGAGGTAGGGTAGATGGGAGGATGGGAAGGTAGAGGAGGGAGGGGGAAGGAGGCATGGGAGGGTGCGAAGGAGGATGAGACGAAGGAGGCTTTTTTCCCCCTCTTCGCCTCTCGCTCTCTTTTTCCTTCCTATTGCTTTTAGAGAATTCCTTCATTCTAGTTCTTTGGAAATCTCCCCTCCACGCGACAAAATTCTTTTTAAAATGATATAAAATTCTTAGGGTTTAGTGTTTGTGATTTGGCCTTCGACATTTATGGTTTAGGGTTTATAAGACCATAGTAAATGCTTTTAGTAAAGACTTAAATAAACACTCGAAAATGATTTTTATATTGTTATAAAATTCTTAGGGTTTAGGTTTCTGGGTTTTGATTTTGGGTTTTATGTTTACGGTTTAGCTTTTAGAGTTTATAACACATTCCTAAATGCTTTCAATAAATACTTAAATAAATGTTACAAAATAGTTTCTAAAATGTTATAAAATTCTTAAGGTTTAGGGTTTAGGGTTTAGGGTTTGTGACTTAGGGTTTAGAGATTAGGGTTTATAACACTTGAGTAATTGTTTTTAATAAACACTTAAATAAAAGTTACAAACCCTTTTTTAAAATGTTATAAAATGCTTAGTGTTTATTGTTTAGAGTTAAGGGTTTGAGGTTTATTATTTGCGGTTTAGGGTTTAGGGTTTTGAATTTAGGGTTTATAACACTTTCATAAAATATTTTAATAAACTCTTAAAAAAATTACAAAAATCTTTTTAAAATGTTATAAAATGTGTTGCATTTACGATTTAGGGTTTAGGGTTTGGGGTTTGGGATGCAGGGTTTAGGGTTTGGTGCTTAGGGTTTAGGGTAGAGTGTTTAAGGTTTATAAAATGCGTAGGGTTTAGTGTTTAGGGTTTAGGGTTTAAGGTTTAGATTTTAAGGTTTATAACACTTTAGTAAATGCTTTTAATAAACACTTAAATAAAAGTTACAAAACAATTTTTAAAATGTTATAAAACAATTAGGGTATAACGATTAGGGTATATGGATTAGGCTATAGGTTTTAGGGTTCAGGGTTTAAGGTTTAGGGGTTATGGTTTATAAGACTTACTTAAATAAAAATTACATAACCATTTTTAAAATGCTATAAAATTTTGAGGGTTTAGGGTTTGTGTTTTAGGGTTTAGGGTTTAGGATTTTAAGTCTAGGGTTTAGGGTTTAGAATTTAGAGTTTATGGATTATAACACTTTAGTAAATGCTTTTAATTAACATCTAAATAAAAGTTACAAAACACATTTTAAAGTGTTATAAAATACTTAGGGTTTAAGGTTTACAGTTGAGGGTTTAGGGTTAGGGGTTTATGGTTTAGAGTTTAGGGTTCAAGGTTTAGGATTTAGGGTTTGGGGTTTAGGGTGTAGGCGTTAGGGTTAAGAATTTGCGGTTTAGGCTTTAGGGATTAGGGTTTACAGTTTAAGGTTTATAACACTTTATAAAATGCTTATAGTTTAAGTTTTAAGATTTTAAATTTGGGGTTTAGGGTTCTTTGTTTAGGGTTTATAACAACTTAGTAATTGTTTTAATAAAAAATTAAATAAAAGTTATAAAACACTTT
>APFE030996577.1:1087-13196 GCA_000404065.3 Pinus taeda | reverse complement strand
CACCAAGTCATTTAATCACTGAAACAATTCTATCATCAAGTTAAACTTAGAAATAAATTGTTCAAACAAGCAGACCAACTTATATCAATGTATGCCCTTTCATAACAATACTAGACCACATATTGTTCATCACTGAAATTAGATTTTGTCTCTGCAAATCCTGTCCAAACACATGTCAGAATATATACGCTATTGTTCTTACTCATACTTGTATATATACATGTTTCCTCTTAAGCATACTCATGTACAGATATCAAAATATTGATATCTGAATACGTACCCCTCTACCACTGAATCAATCACCCAAATAGATATTGAAGTTAACATAAATCACTGAACCAAATACAAATCATCACCTAGAAGAATCATCACAATTCAATGTTTTACTTCATAATCATTCAGGCCAGACAATATTGTCAAACACAGATAATTATAAGAGACTCCATTAATAGACATCAACAAACATAATAGAATACATCAATTATTACCATCAACTCATACTGCAAAAACTTAGCATATTTACACAACTCTTATAAATCCCTTCCACGTATGTACGCTCCTTTCATACTTGACATTCATGTACAGATATATGTATTATAATTTAGAATGTTTACGTGATTACCTAGAATTAGATTTGCATATGTACGTGATTTTTCGGAAGAACACCTGTGAACAAATATGTAATTACTTAGTTCAAACCTTCGTTGCACACTAGAACGCCTGTTAGACCCAAATTTTGGCATACACCATAACAGATACACATCATAAAATCACCATCACAGATATATCAAACCATAATCAGATTATTCATTATATAGCCATTTCAGATCTAATAGACCTCATTTATTATAATATTCCTTGGTGCACACTTATTTTAGATCAAATCAGTCATCAATAACCCAATACAAGCACACTTAGCACTTTGATCTCCATCTCCTTATATAGCTTGATCCTTAGCCAATACCTTAGGCCAATTCCATAGTTATGTTGATGGTATTATTTGACAGGATCAAGTATCCATTTTCATGATCATTACTATGTGCCAATACAATGGTAAAGACCCTTGGTATTGAGAATACTATGGCGCCGAAAATGTATGTGACTTTTCTTTACCATACCAACATATGCATGTGGTCTTTGTTCACAAGACCCATTTATACTTCTTGAAACATCACCTTTATCCTTCCTCTATCTTTGAAATGATATTCCTTTGCCCAATATCTCGATCACATGTCTACTGGCCTGTATACTTATTTTGCTACCATAATTTTTACATATGTATCAAGTAGGTTTCAATCAAGGAGAACACATTAGTCATAATGCCAAAAATCTCCCCCTTTGGAATTGATGGCAACCACTTTGGTGTTTGGTCACCATTACCTATAGATACCTATAACCACATCTGTAGACATACCAATCTTCTTTTCCAAATCACCAAGCATTCCCAAATACCAAGCTTCTCTCCCCCTTTGACATCAACAGAAAAGGTCTGACCAATTCTAAATGAAGACTTTTGTTGTAGAGATGAACACCATAGATCAGATGTTGCTGAATATGAATAATGGCCATGCTCCCCTTGAGCATATGCTAAAACTTTTAGAAGATATACAAAGAAGTACATGATGCTATGACTCAACCAAATTTGACATTTCCTATCACCAAGGACTCATGCTTACATCGGTTTCCCAACACAGTGGGGTTACATATAGGACTCAACATTACATCAAGTGCCAAAAATAATGGGATTACAGATAATGAACTTGACTTCAATATGATTGAATATAATAATTTTACATCATGGGTCTTTCTATGACCTTTACATCAAGAGAAAAATATGACATTTATAACCAAAACCCAGGACCTCAATAATGAACAATGTAAACTTTGAAATGGGAATTGTAAACTCAAAATGAGAACTTTAGCAAAAAAAACCCCAAAAATACATTAAAAAAAAAAACAAATAATGTTGACGTTGGAATAATGAAATGTTGGAAAACCTTAAAATTTTGACATTTTGGAAACGTTATGGACTAAATGACATTATGGAAAAATTTTCTGACTAAAAAAACTTTAAAAATGAACACTTGAATCAAAGTGTCATTATACAAAGAGTAATTTCTTTTTTAAATGCTAAAAATATGATGACTTTAGAAACTTAGCTTAAGAAAACTTGACACATTGCAAAAAAAAGTTTAAAAGTTAACAAATTTTCAAGTTGTCTTATTTCTCTTGTTGTTTTTCGTCAAAAATTTTAATTCTACTGGTCCATGCTAAATAATCCATACATTCATGAATACTATTACATTGTCCCCTATTCATAGTAAAAGAAAAAAGGTACTAGAGCTAGCGTTCTACTGTAGTAGAAACTATCTATTATTCTCAACAAAATTTGTTACAAGACAACTTGAAAATTTGTTAACTATCTATTATTCTTGTTGTTTTTCGTCCTAAGAAAGCAGAGGAAAACAGTTGAAGAAATTTCCTCTGCTTTCTTCTGACCATCCTCTTCCTTTGTGCCCCTGTTGCTCTTCTCAATCAGCTGTTGGATTTCATCAAGTTTCTTATCCTGCATCATCATTGTAATCTGAATGTTCTTCAACTCTCTTTTCAAGTTTGGGATTCCTTGAGATATCTCAGCCATTTCAACAGCCACTTGCTCCATAGCTTTGGCCAGCATTCTCTTCATCACCCAATAAACATGTAATGCCTGTTTATACAAGGTCATTCGCCCTCTCGTATTTCCTGGATTAGGAAGTAAATATTCCCAGTCATCCATTTCAGGGCCAGATTGAGCCTGGGTTGCTTCCTCGTCTAGGTTTTGGATAATTCTTCTAATATCCTTGTTGGTTTTCTCACAGTATTCTTGCTCAACATATTGTATTCTCTTCTCCAGAGATCTTCTATACTTTCTTACAGTAGACTCCTCCTGCCTCCCACCCGGTCTTCCTCTACCTCTACCATATCTCCCTCTACCTCTACCTGCTCTGCTTCTCCCCCTGTGGCCGCCTCTGCTACCCCTTCCCTCCACACCCGAGGTGCTTCGCAGTTCACCTTCGTCAACCTGCCTCGCCTTTCGCTTATCACTCTGCTCCCCTGCTATCGGCTCTTAACTTTCTGATGCTCGCTCATCCTTCTGGGCCTTCTTAATCTGCTGTTCAGTTCTTTCCGGTTCGGAGTCGAACATTTCGACTTCGTCATCCGAGTCTGTGTGGATGGACTGATACCAAAATACCTCATCTTCTTCGACAGGGTCCTTCCCTTTCGTTCCCAGGCAGCCGCGTCCTCCAATCTCTACCTTCGCCTCTGCGCGCATTTTCCTCCTGGTCGCCATCTTAATTTTTGCTTCCCTGTTATCTATTTCCCCTCTCCATTCGCTCTGTCCCCTTCGAATTTCACCTGGTCTCTTTGCCGCTTTGTCCCTTACTGCGCTCTCTGTAATGACCCGGACCTCCTACCTCACCTTGGTTTCCTTACCTCCCTCGTTATCATTCCTTTGTAGCTGATCTTCATTGCACCTCACTCGATCCGCCTGCCACCTGCCTTTTGCATGATATCCCACCGTTGTTCGCCTCCCTTCTGCACCATCGTACCTCCAGTCATTAGCCCTTGTCTTAATTCCACCACCTCCGCACATCATTACACCCTTGCCGCCTTTTCTCGGGGTTATTTCCCTGCCTGGATTCGTCCTTTTCTCCACCATCATTAACCTTGCCTTATTTGCCTTGTCATCATTCCTCCCCTGCCCTGCACTCATTGCCTGATATAGCGTCCTTCTCACCCCGATCAGGGGTAACTATTTTGTTTTTTAATTATTTTAATTATTTTACTTTTTAGTTTTTTTTTAGTTAACTTTCTATTTTATTTTATTGTTTAATTTTTTTGTTTTTGCTTTGGTAGGAGCTGTGTGTTTTAGATTTTTTTTTTAATTCGTTATCTTTTCCGATGATTTTGTTTTTTGTTTCACATTTTAGTGCTTTCTTATGAACATAATATATATCTATCTATCTATCTATATATATATATATATATATATATATAATATAATTATATATAATATATATATATATATATATATATATGACTTTTTAATTATGTTTTTTTAATTAATTTTTATTATAATGTTTTTGTATTTTTTTAATTTAAGTGTTCTTGTTTTTTTAATTATATTTTTTTTTGGCTTGTTGTTTTATTTTACTTAATTATTTAAAATTATATATTTTTGGATTTTTATTTATTTATTTTTATAGTACTTTATTTTTTTTATTTTTTTTTTGGGAAAATTTTTTGGCTATTTTTTTCTATTATTATAATTTTATAAATTTATAATAAAATTTTTAATTATATAATATTTTTATTATATATAAATATTTTGCAAAAAAAATGAAAATCCCATTATAAAAAAACATTGCAAAGAAAAAACAAAAAAAACACATGTTTGGAAAGCCCTTAAAAAACTAACATCCTAGGATATAAAACAAGAAGAGAAATAAGACAACTTGAAAAATTGTTAAATAATCAACATTTAAAAAAGTCCACACTTTATATATTAGAAAATTTAAAGTGTCAAAAATAAGCCCTCTAGAAAAAGGGGTTGATGCTACATCAGCATGTTTCAAAATCAACATAAAAATCACTAACATTTAAAAAAAAATTATACTTGATACATAAGAAAGTTTAAAGTGTCATAAATATGCTAAAAAATGTATTCTGAATCAACACTTTTCAAAATTAGTTCCCATTTCAAATTTTATGTTGTTAGTGAGGTACCAAGACCATGCCAGCTATCAGCAACCAATATTCACCATATAAGGATGATGATTTGTTAGCAACAATATGCACATCATTATGGAATAAGGAATGCTCAGGAAATCAAATGGAAACAATGTGCACTATTAGAAATAGAGCAAATGCCCCCCCTAAACCCATGGCATATGTATGTTGTCAAGAATGATCATATTCACTAGTAAAGTCATCAAAGAAACTTCATCAACGAGTAAATCCATCAAAGAAGCAATCTCATTTAGCAACCATCATAAGCCAATATCACTTGTAAGCTTCACTTGAGCAACAATAGACTATAACCAGTCAATATCAGAAGTAGAGGGCCAAAGAACCACATACTGAAGTATACCAAAACATTTCTTTGAGATTGTCCCATAGTTTTTTATTCATAGAGAAACATAGCTACTGCCAAGAACCAAACTCGTGTATATACATGACTGTCCTTTATGGGATCCACATACATAAAGTAAACTGTAGTAATGTTAGACTCAACTGCCCCAGAACATGAAAGATCTATCAGAATAATTAACAAAGTGATGAAGCAGAGACCACTCCTAATTTCTATCTGAGATATTCAAAGGAATCACATGGAATTGGTTTAGTAAATATGTCTATAACTTGTTCCTTTGAAGGAACATATTCTAGTTTGAACTTTTATTCAAGTACCTATTCTCTCAGGAAGTGATATTTGATTGGAATATGCTTTTTTCTTAGTGCAACACAAGACTTTTAGAAATGCTTATGGCACTAGTATTATCACACAAAATAGGTATAGGTTGAGGACAAGTAATTTGAATATCTTGTAATGTTTGCATCATCCATAGAAGTTTAGTACAACAAGATGAAACCACAATATATTCTTCCTTAGCAGTAGATAGAGCCATGAGGCTTTATTTTTAGTTGACCATGATACCAAGCGGGGCCCCAAACAGGATGCTCCTCCAGTAGTACTTTTCTGATCATCAAAATTACCTACCCAATCTGCATCGTGTAAGCATGAAGAGAAAATATGCATCTTTGGGATACCATAGACCACAATATTGAGTTCCTTGTAAGTACTTATATATTCTCCTGACTTCATGGTGATGAGTTTCTTTATGTTATTCTTGAAATCATCCAACAATCTGAACTGCATGCATGATGTATGGCCTTGTGTCTATAAGGTAGAGAAAGCTTTTGATTATATATCTATACTCTAATTGATTTGTTGAGGAAGAATCATCATGTGAGATCCTTTAGTGAAACCTTGTTGTTGAAGATACTTGTCAATGCGATAATACCATGCACGAGGATCCTGTTTTAGCCCATATAACACCTTCTTGAGTTTTCAAACAATATTTTTATCATTTCCTAGAATAAACCCTTTAGTTTGTTCAAATATAAAATTCTTCTTGTAGGTCCCCATTCAATCATGCAGATTTAACATCCATTTGATATACTTTAAAGTTATGAAAGCTTGAAAATTAAGGAACATTCTTATTGCTTCAAGTTTGGCTACAGGTGCAAATGTTTCTTCAAAGTCTATTCCTTCTTGCTACACATATCCTTTGCATACAATTTTTGGTTTCTTTCTAATTACCTCTCCAGTTTCATTTAGTTTGTTTTCGAATACCCATATAGATCTTTCGCATCCTAATGATGAACCACCATTGCTGGTTCGAAACGTCGATTACTACAGCTACCAAATGCGAAATGAATCTGGAAACTAATTTACATAAACATTTTTATCATGAGTTCTTGGTACTAATTCCCATGTAGGGTTATTTTCTATTTGGTCAAGTTCTTCATTGATAGCCTGAACCCAAAATTTGCTAGCTTGATTTACATTTTTTGGCTCAATTGTGGATAGTAAGGCTAGATAACTAGAATTTCCAACAATAGTCCTTCTAGTTTGTACTTCAGCTTCCTTATCACCTAGAATTTGAGGTTCTAGTTGATTTTTCTAAACATACCTTGATGGAGTCTTTTCTGATGCTTCTACATTGTCAATTCCTTCTTTTGATGCTTCATTGATTCCCTCTCCTACATCGTCTTGGCTTATTGTAAAACTCTTTGTCATTTAATGGTGCTTCATTTTTGGTACATGTGGATGCTTCATCAATCACAACATCAATGAATTCAACAATATTTTGAAGTATTTTATCGTATCATTTATATCCTTTGCTTCTAGAGGAGTACCAAAGGAGAATTTCTTCATCAAATCTAGCTTCAAACTTTTAGAGTTTATCATCATTATTCTTTATGTAACATTTTCTTCCAAAGACTCTAAAATTCTTGATAGTTGGAGGTTTACCAAACCATAATTCATGAGGAGTTTTGTCACTATTTACCCGAATATGAGCTTTGTTGAGGATATTTATTGTTGTATGTGTTGCTTCCCCCCATAAGGTATGAGGTGTTCCAGGCTCATCAAACATGGCACGTGCCATTTGTTGGATTGTTTTGTTCATTCTTTCCACCACTTCGTTTTGTTGAGGAGTTTTATTTATAGAAAACTTCCTCTTGATGTCATCTTGTCCACAAAAGTCAAAAAAATCATCTGATATAAACTCTCCTCCTCTATCAGATCTAAGGCATTTGATTTTCAAATCTAACTCATTTGCTACTAGAGCTTTGAAAACGTTACATTTATCAAATTCTTCATCTTTATGTTTAAATAAGCCAATCCAACACATACAAGTAAAATCCTCAATGAATAATATGAAGTATTCTTCCCCCTGAGGAGACTTTTTTCTCATAGAACCACAAAAATTATTATGAATAAGTTCAAGTGTCTTAATTGAAGTACCTTCTTTGGCATTAAACTACACCTTGGTTTCCTTACCGAATTAACATGATTTGCATATGTTACAATTTGGTAGGGAGATGTTAGGCAAGTCACGAACCACACCCATTTTTCTTGACTTATGTACTTGACTGGAGCTTAGTTGTCCCAATATTTTGTGCGAGAGCCATGTTTCTTTTGATTTTCTTATGTAAAAATATTCTAAATCGCCTTCAAAGACATAGACATTACCTGGAGTTCTCGTTCCCTTTATTATGATCTTATCTGTATCAAGATTTTGTACCACACAATTATTTGACCTGAAAACAACCTCACGCCCTTAATCACACACCTGACTAACAATCAATACGTTATTTATTAATCCATCAACAAACAAACATTACTAGCTTAGACCTTTTCTTTCAACAAAATAGTTCATTTTACTTTAATAACAACAAATGAATTATTTCAAAATGTTATATTCTTTTCTTTCTTTATTTCATTAAAGGACATGAACTTATATTTATCACCTGTCACATGTTTTAAACATCCACTATCAATGTACCACAATTCTTCTTGATCTCCTACATATAAAGATAAACCACAATTCTTAGATTCTATGGTTTTAATTTTCCATACTTTAGATGTTTTTTTTGCTCATTTTGAAGAATATATCGTATTTTTCTTTTGAATTCAATTTCTCTATGCCCAAATTTATTTCAAAAGGAATATTCATATTCATCTTGAGGAGGAGAGAAGGTATTATAAGAGTATTTCGTTAACCCAGTCTCATTCTTTTGTTTTTTTCTTCTCTAGTCATGATAGATTTGTAAGCAAGACATTGAGCAGATTTATGACCAAAATTATGACAAGTGAAGCATTGACCATTAAAGTAAAACTTCCTTGGAGTGTAGTACCTTCTTGTGTATATTTCCCTTTGATTTTGATAAGGGTGATTCACCTGAGAAACATTTGATCCATTATTCCTTTACTAAGAGCTAGAATTTTGTTGACTGCTTCCTTTTACTGCATTTAGATAACTTTATGTACCTGTTTCAAAAGATTTTACAATCTTTGATGATTCTCCATTATATCCAAGACCTATTTTTATAAGAGGAGAACATTTTACTTTGATGATTTCTTCTAAGGCCTCAGATCCTTTAGCAAATCTAAGGTTTAAAATTTTTGCTTTCTCAAGTTCCTTTCTTAGGCTTACAGCTTATAGTTCTAACTTTTCATTATGCCTCTCGTTTTCTAGGATTTGTTTCTTTAGAACATCTTCTGCGAATTTGGATTCTTCTAGACAAATTTTTAGATGATTTATTTCTTCTATGAGGTTGTGCTTTCTTCTAGGGCATCCATAAATACATCATCTGACTCATCAATACGTTTATCTTCAAATTCCATAAGAAATTGATATTCTTGATGGGACTCACCTTCCTCACCATTTTAAAGAGAGTCACTATCTTCGTGTGGGTAGAAGTTTCTCTTATTTTTTAACCTCCCTCTAAAATTTAATTTTGTAGAATTCTTCCCTTTCCCATTGTTTTCTTTATAAGGGCATTTAGAAACATAATGGCCAATTCTTCCATCAGTAAAACATTTGAAAGGAGGCTTACCTCTGAATCTTCCAGTGCCCACTTGAAGTTTCTTTAAGAAGTTTTCCTCTTGTTCATTTGAATATATACAAATTCCTTGACCTCCTCCTTTTCCTTTCCTTTAGAAGTAGCTTTGAATGAAGCTTTTTTGATATCCGAGGGACCTCCTTTTCTCCTTTCATAGGTTGTTAAAATCCCATGAAGTTGTTCAATAGTAATGTTCTTCAAATCCTACATTTCTTCAATGGAAAAAACTTTCAAATCAAATTTTGGTGTTAGAGATCTCAATATTTTCTCAAGCAATGATGATTCTTTTATTTCGTCACCAATATTTCTCATTGAATTAACGATCTTGTCTACCCTAAGAATGAACCTTGCAATACTTTCATCATTATGAATTCTAAGAGTTTCATATTGAATTCTAACACTTTTTGGTTTGGAACTTCTTACCATGGTTTTGCCTTCATAATTTTGGATGATCTTGTACCATATAGTCTTTTCAGTATTCAGGAGCATGACTTTGAAAAATTCTGACTTTTCCAACCATCTTAACAAGGCATTGACAACTGTTGCATTGGTCTCATACTTTTTTTTTTGCGGCATCATTTGTGGGAATGGAGGATGGATATCGATAGCCTCCTTCAATGGTTCCCCAAACATCCACTCCAAGTGACTGTAGGTAAGCTCTTGTTCTAACTTTCCAAAAGATTATATTGGACCCATTAAATAATGGTGGCCTCATAGATGCTTCTTCCTCTTGGTTTCTCATCTTAATGAAGCTGCCTTGAAGCGCTCAAGCTTCTTCTGAAGAACCTGCTCGGATACCGATTGTTAGAAAAAATACTTTGCGGCGGCAGGGGGCGGGGGGGGGGCTGGGTGAATCACTATTTAAAAGTACTTAAAATTTTCTTTTCTTATGCATATTTATGTATGTGACTGTTATGGATTAAACCTATGTATCTATACGACTATGATGAATACAAGTAATGTATATCCAATTCACTAAATTTTTCAGTTAATTCATCATCTATTTAACTTGAACCATTATATCAGTGATTCATAAAACATTAATTAAATACTAACTATGTGTAGTAAAAATAGAATAAGTCATCACACACAAGTGACACATGAACGCTAGGATTTTAGATGGAAACTCAATGTGGGAAAAAAAACATTGTTGTCATCTTTGTCTTCTTCTATTATTATAAAGATAAATTTCTTAGAAACTTGTATTGGTGCATAGTCATATTAGTACATAGGAACCCACCTGAAGAAGGCTACAACCTTCTCTCATTTTCCAGCTTCTACTGGAAGGGAGATACAAACCCCCTTATCCATTGTTCTTGTGGATCACTTTTCAGAATGCGTCAAATAGGATCCATTCCAAATATCAGACAACAATATTGAACCCAACAATGTACGAAGTCACTTAATCACTAAACCAATTGTATCATCATGTCAAACATAGAAATAATTTGTTCAAAAACTAGACCAACTTATATCACTGTATGCCCTCTCATTAGAATACCAGACCACATACTGTTTATCACTGAAACTATATTTTGTCACTACAAACCCTCTCTGCACACATGTCAAAATATATATGCTATTGTTCTTATTCATAACTACATATATATGCATTTCCTCTGAAGCATACTCACATATAAATCTCAAAATATTGATATCTAAATCTGTATCCACGTACTAGTGAATCAATCGCCTAAAAATATATTGAAGCCAACATAAATCTCTGAACCAAATAGAGATTATCACCTAGAAGCATCATCATAAGTCAATGTTTTACTTCATAATAAATTTAGGCCAAATAGTAATGTCAACCATAAATCATTATACGAGACTTCATTGAAAGATAACAATAAACATAACATAATAGATCTACTATTATGATCAGCTCATACTACAAAACCCTAGTAGATATACACGAAACTTATAAATCCCTTCTACGTATGTATGCACCTTTTACACTTGACACCTGCATACAAATCTGTCTATTTTTTAGAATGTGTACGTGATTATCCAGATCCAAATCCATGTATGTACACAATTCTTCTAAAGCAGAACCTATGTACATATTTGTAATTACTGAGTTCAAACCTTCGTTGCATACTAGAACACCCTTCAGACCCGAATCTCGGAATACACCATAATCTATACACATCATAGAATCATAATCACATACCTATCAAACCATAATCATATTATTCAATATATAGTCATTTCAGATCTATTATCATATTCCTTGGTACATACTTAATTAAGATCAAATCAGTCATCAATAACCCAATACATTCACACTTAGCACTTTGATCTACATCTACTTATATAGCTTGGGCCTTAGCAAATACCTTAAGCCAATTTCGTATCTATGTCAATGGTATCCTTTGAAGGGATCAAATATCCCTTTTCATGCTCATTGCTATGGACCAATACCATGGTAAAGACCCCTCGTATTGAGAATACTATGGTGCAAAAACTCTACACGACTTTTCTTCACGATACTTGTGTATGTACATGACCTTTATTCATAGGAACCATGTATACTTCTTGAAACATCACCTTTATCCTTCCTATGTATCTGAAATGATATTACTTTTTCCAATCTCTCGATCACATCTGTATTGACCTGTATACTTATTCTGCTACCATCATATTGTTGGCATTATGGCTAAAGTGTTGTCCTTGATGGCAACCCATACAGGTGATGGATCACTGTACAACAGGTCAGTAGCAACGATTGATGAACAGCTCTCAAATATTGAAGAAAATAAGGAGTACGGAGGCACACCGTACAAAAGGTGCATACATGCAGGCATATCTTATATAAAGTGCGTACATACCCGCAGGATACCCATTCATTGGGTGCGTACCCCCAGTGCACACACTTCAAGGCAGTAAAGCGCCCACACGTGGGGTTTCTCATGGTATTTAGCCAACGGTATTGTGT
>APFE030996566.1:208592-273639 GCA_000404065.3 Pinus taeda | reverse complement strand
ACTAACTGGCGAGGGATTGAAATATGAATGTTGTGATTTGATTCTAGTTTACTTTTCTGCAATTAGATATTGGATTGCTCATGTCATTGACGATTATCCCCAAAAGCCATAGCTAGACTTACTGGCGAGGGATTGAAATATGAATGTTGTGATTTGATTCTAGTTTACTTTTCTGCAATTAGATATTGGATTGCTCATGTCATTGACGATTATCCCCAAAAGCCATAGCTAGACTTACTGGCGAGAAATCAGACTATGAATGATGTAATTCGATTTTAGTTTTACTTCCTTTGCAATATTTGATTTCCTTGAGTGAAGTAGCTTAAATCAATTTTCTGTATTTAGACAACAACAGAGATGATAGTTTCATGATCAGTAGTTCATTAATTACTTGTCTTAAATAGCAGCATAGTTTCATTCTTAATTCAAGTATTATTTTCATCACTAATAGGTTCTGAAGTGTTAAGTTTTGGGAACCCTTATAGAGGACATAATTGCCTTAAAACCTATAAGCATACTTGCCTTCTAGAAACTTAGGGATAGTAATTCATAAACAAAGATAAAAACCCCCAAAAACAACATAAAAATCAAACATGACAAAATTAAGAAATAGGTTATCTTGCACATATAGTGTGCCGCACTTCGTCAGCTTACGAATCCCGGATTGATAATTAATGTAGCAATTTAGGACACAGTAAATTGACCAAACAGCTACTGCAACATCTACAACTAAAAAGAATCCAAAAAGAAACTAAATCAACTATGTCTAGAATTATCTATTGAGTAAATTGTTTGTTGTTTACTCTTCTACTAAGACTCCCACTCTAATGTTAGAACTCCTATGCACTACTCAGTATATGATTGACACTGATCCTCCTACTATTGAATACTATGGGACCTCATAGAAAGGTAATGATCTGTGAGACCAAAAACACCTCAATGGATCCTATCGAAATTTCTGCACTCAAAATACTATTGCTTAACATCGCCCCACCTCACACTTGAAGGTATGGATGCATGTTCTCCCTCTTCCCACTTAGCTCAAAATATCCCCCTGCTGAATGTCTCTTCTTGGGTTAATTTTTCCACTCTGTCTCCTCTCCGCTTCTCTATTTGTGGCTGCTCCACAACTTTCCGAGGTTGCTTCCAAGGCTCCATTTGGAGAGGTAAATCATGCTCCCTCTCTACCACCAAGTCTCTAACCCTTTTATTTCTCCTAAATGATTTCCATGCATCTTCTACCTAAAGTTCATATAGTTTCTTGACTTGCACACTGATCTTCTTCACTTGTCCCATGGTGATGTGTCTCAAGAATTCCATTCCTTTGATGAATATGACATCGTAGCCATGGTATTCCAACACCACAATGGAAACAAGCTTCTTCTTTAGACCTGGGACAAACATCACATCCTTAAGTTTGATAGGGGAGCCTAACTTCCTCTAAAAGGTAATTGTACTAATATTGGTCGTGTTACACGTTTTGTCACATCAAAACTCAATGTTCTGCTTGAGCTCTTTCTCCTCCAAGTCACTGAAGAAATATATGTTCATTTTCATGTGGAATGAGTAACCAGTATCCAGTTACCACATGCTTCCCATTATTGTTCTTTCCATGCATGTAATGATAGAAAAATAAAGATTGAGCTATGATGCTAGAGCTTCACCTACTGCTACTACTTCATGATCTGTCTTGCTTGCCTTCTTGTGTGGACACTTCATGGCATAGTGCCTATATTTGTGACAATGAAAGCACTTGATTTTAGACAAGTCTTTCTTCTTACCCTCTTCGTCGGAATCAACCTCACCTTGGGATTGTTTCCCCTTGGCCTTCATTCCTATGCTAACTAATGAAAATTCCTCTTCCACTTCCTTAGCTGAGGTCTCCTCTCTAGTATACCACCTTATCTCCTATTGTACCAAATTAGACCAAATGCATTTCAAATTTGGTAGCTTCTCCCTCCCATTTACTGAACCTTGGTAGTTGTTATAGCTCTTGTGAAGGCCTAAAAGTGCTAGGTTTATCGAATCATATTCTGTTACAGTAAATCGAACTTAACCAAGTTCATCACGACATTATGTGAACCTACTGAGGTACTGTTGTATGGTGCCATTCTTCTGCATCTTCATATTCCAAAGCTTTTCCTTGAGCGATATCTTCATGTGATCACTACTGGCATGAAATAGATTTGTTAATGCTTGCAACATTTCATATGTAGTCTCTTTCTCATGGAGATTTAAGAAAATATGGTCTTCAACTCCCTTAAATATGATCCTCCTTACCTTTTCTACACACTTCTTCCATTCTACTAGATTTTAACCACCAAATGTTGGAGGCTTCGGGATATCATTATCTATGTATTCCTTTATCCCATTATCTTCCAGCACTTCCTCCATCCTATCCTTCCATGAAACATAATTTGAGCTACCCTCAAAGTCATACTCGAGTCTTAGTCCATAGAAATCCATTCTGTTAGTTCTAAATAATTCATCATGCAAATTGATGCACCTATAAAGAAAACTTCAAATTCTCTTCTCTACTGTGATTCTTACTCCAATACCATGTAGAAATTCCTTTTGGATTCAAACTGCTTATGTAATTTACAAAAACAAAAGACTTAAATTTAATATACTCAACTTCATAAATCAATTAATCAATTTTGAAATCATAACATAAACATGATACAATATTTAACACACATACTCAAAATTTTATCTAGGGAAAAGCAACAACTTAAAACCCCTTCCTATTTGTATTTCATTAACCAGAAAATAGAGAAGAAATACAATGATTTTTGAAGCCTGAGCAACATTTTCACTAATATAATATATATGTCTACATCATAGACTGACCCTGGCCAATAATTAGCCAATTTTCTTCCCGCCCAAGCTCCTATTTACTTATGTTATTCAATAAGGAGTTAGCCCCCCATTAATTAGGGAAATTTCTCATTGAGAATTGAACAATTCCTTTAGGCCTTCTATGCCTGCATGCACCACCTATACAATAAGGAAAAACATACAATTGATAGTACACTACCCTTGAATTCCAATATCGACTGGGTTTTTAAAAATTGGAACAAGAAAATTCTAATTTAATTTGTGCTTGAATTAAATTAGCAATTAAATTGTAACTCTATTCTCATAGCAACTTGTAACAGTTAACTAAGACAAGTTGTCTTAGTTGGCTCAGTAAATTTGAGTTTGAAGTCTATATAGATTAATGTAGAGTGATCCATAAATGTTAGGGGCTCAGGTTGAGTTCTTATTGAGTTGTAATTATTTAATTTACTTTAACTAGTTAAATTCAGTTAAACTAGTTCTAATTGATGGAGGAGCTAGTAAGTGGTCAAGTGAATTAAAATGGATTTAATTTAGATGCAGTGACCAATTAGATAACTCATAACTCACTAAAAAATAATTCATGCATGTCAGTTTAGAGGAAGACCTAGTTGAGATTAGAGATCAGGGAGAGTATTCTATTAGTTGTAAAATCATCTAAATTAAATTGATGATGCATGCAATCAGAGGAAGGCCTATGGATGGATTGTGCAATTATGAGTGAGGAATTTCCCAATTAAAAATGGGCTAATTCACTAGGAAAATGGACAAGGAAGAAGGGGCTTGGAAGGCAACAAATTTGGCTAATTATTGGCTTGAGATGGTTTGTGAAGCAATGAGTGAGATTGTACTTATGCAGAGTTTGTTCAGGTTGAACAAGCATTGTATTTTCTTCTCATATCTTCTGGTTAATGCGATATACATATATCGGGTTTTTTAGCTGAAGCTTTCCCTAGATAAATTATTATGTTATGTGTAATTGGAATTCTTCCTTTTCTTCTTCATGATTTCATCGATCACTTTCTATTTCCACTAATGAGTAGAGTAGATTCGAGTCAATTGTTTTAGCATATCGCAATCTACAGTTTAAATTTAGAAGAAAATTCTACATGGTATCAAAAAAAAATTCACTATAAAAGAGGAGAATATGATTTTGTTGTTTAGGGGAAAATGAATTTTAAGTTTCATACTTCAAAGTCAGCAAGATCTCATTCTATGGTTTGAGACTTGAGTATGCCCTTGAGGGAATCTTGAATTACATAACTTGGAAGGAAAGGGTGGAGGCAGGGTTGGAAGATGTTGTGGTAAAAACACAACCCCCCCATTTTTGACTTGCTCAACTCAAATAACGGGGACCCTTTCTACAAAAATTTTGGCTAAACACCTTTTTGGATTTTTATTTAGTTGATTGCCCTACGCTTTTGTTAATTTTTCATTTTCTTTGGATTCTTGTTTGGATTGCTTTGTTAAAATCAATTTTTTATAAGTTTCCCATTGACACTTGTTTCGCCTCATTTGGTCAACTGGTTTGAAAATGGCACTCCTTTGAAGTCCCATCATTTGTCTAATCTGGGTTTAAAATGCTATTTTTATTATTTTTGTTTATTTTTGGAGTGGCTGTAGTTTAGATAATAAATAACTAACTTCATTAAAATAAAACCAACATAAAAAAAATGATGATTCAGTATTAAATTTTAAATTAATTAATATTAAATATAATTAAATTAATTAAATTAAAATTTAAAGCATAAAATATATATAAAATAAAATAAAAATTATAATATAAAAAATAATTTGTATCGCATCGGGGGATTAGGTCGGAAGTTTTTATCAGACATATTTTAAATAACACCGATACCTACCATACCCCTATGCCGATGGCCGATACCCTCATGTCCCCGATCGCCGATCATGAAAACCAAATGGCTTAAGGCATTTAAGCAAAGTTATTTTTTTTGTTTTAAAGTTTCAACTCACTCATACGATGAGTGAGTGAATAAAGAAAGGAATGGAACGAATAAATGGAGGGTAGTTTATATTTATTTTTTTAATATTAGTTTAAATATTAATAATTTAAGTTAATTAATATATGTAGTATAAATATTTAAATAAATTAAATTAATTATTATTTAGATTAAATATTAATATAGTTTGTAAATTTAATTAAATATATATTATTTAGTGAGATTAATATTAATTAATTAATTAGTTTAGTTTAGGATTAATAATTAAATTAGGATTAATTAAAATTCTATTTTAGGATTAGATTTTTAACTAAAATTCAGATTTTTAGCCCAACAATAGAATTTCCAGATTTGATCCATTAACTTTGGATGCCCATACATTGAGTTATACTTGGTCAAATGAGGTTCAGGACGGCTGATTGGAAAGATAAAATCAAGGAGAACATTTCTGAGGAGGTTTCACTAATAGATTTGGTCATTTGGACCGAAAATCAGGCAGAAGATCAAGTTCCAAATTTTGAAAAACAAAATCAATTTTCTGAGTTTTATTTTCATTTGCCCAAGCCTATTCTAATTGCAGATTCGCTCGTCAATGATATTCTTGGCCAATTAAAACCATCCCAAGCATCAATAGAAAACTTACATTTTATTTTCAATTATTTATTCAATTGTATTTGATTGGATTTGTTTTAAATACTAGCAATGACATTTTGATTTTACTGTTGCATTTTAATTTATTTTAATTTCTTTTTGCAGGGAAACAATGGAAGAAATATGGAGAAAAATATTTCAGTCAATAAGAATGCTCCAGCAATTGAAGATTAGAATTTTTGAGCAAATAAAATTGGATTTGGCAGATTTCTCTTCAACAAACCTTCCTCTCAATAATTCCTTTACAAATGTTATAAATACCAGATTGCAGAATGTAATAGGGGGGGCTGCTCTCTTATGCAATTTTAGACTTCTAAAAGCACTACTGTAATAGGAATTTAGAGTTGTAGGAGAGAGGAAAGAAAATATTAGATCTGGGGATTATTGAGAATTTTTCCTTTGTATCTTGAATTATGTATGAGGGGCAGAGTTTGCACTATTATGGCTCTAGTTTTGAAGGCAGAAGTTCAAGCAATGTAAAGGACTGTTGGAGACCAAGGTCAGAGAAATGTAAGCAATAAATTGGTATTTTTAATACTATTGTTTAAAATATCAGTTTCATTTTTATAATAACAAGAATGTGTCATTTTATTCATGTTTGTGCACTATTGTCAATATGGGTAATTTGTCTCAATGTTGTTATTATGTATCTCTGTCCTTATTAAATAAATTCTGATTTTTGAGTAACTATTTATTCAGAAATCTATCTTATTAAAATTGATTTATTGAATGGTAATGTGTTGTGAACTATTTCCACATATTATTGTTTAATTATTGGATTTACTGATTTGATAATCAATATCATTTATGTGAACTATTTCCTAATTGTTGTTCGTTTATTATTTCAGTTAAAAGGTTTCAATAGGATGTGTTTTGATATCCATAATATCAGTTTAATTGAACTACTTTGTTAACTTGATATTCATTATAAACAAGACATATTTAAATCCCAATACTTTAATTATCTTGCTCTTAGTTGGGTTAGATCTATATCTGCCTAATTAAGATAGGATTAAGATTAGTTTCTTTTTGCTTGCATTATAGAATAAGCTTGCATTTAGATTAAGTTCTACATTTTTTAAGTCCTCTTCTCAAAGAGGCAAAACTTTAGTTGTGGCTTGGCTAAACCTAAATCAGCTTAAGGGTCATTCTCTTGCCTGATCAGCAAGAAGAAGTGATCTGATATCCCTGTCTATTGGTAGTTAAAGATACATCATAAACCAATAGCGATAGGGAGAAGGTAACTGGACGTAGTTAAACCAGTCGGAGCTACCACACCAAATGCAAAAGGAGCTGCTTTAAGGTTCGGACCGGGTGGTTATCCCCCATTGTTGTTGCAGCGATTTTCGAGGCATCAACATTTTTGGCGCTAGAAGAAGGGTCTGAGATTTTTGTCTATTGGAGTCTTTTCAATTTTAATATTTTATTTATTATGATGGCTCCTCTTAAGCTTCCAATTTGGAGTTGTATCCATGGATGTGCATCTTCCAATACTCCATTCGAAGTGGTAAGACTCTTGTCTCAGGTAAAGTTTAATGGTAAGAGAAATTCTTCTTCTTTTAATCATGTCTTTCAATTTATTCAAAATATTTCAAAATATAAGTTTCAAGGAATTGATGAAGGAATTTTGTGTAGAATTTTTACTCTTACATTCGTGGCAAAAGCCAGAAACTGGTGTAGAACTCTTCCAGTTGCCTCAATTCGCAACTGGGATCAATTTGTTACAATCTTCATTTCTAAATTTGATGGCTATGATTATGAACAAATATGTAATGAAATTGAATATTTGCGAAGATTTGAAAATGAGTCTGTTAGTGATTTTAATATTCGATTTCATTTGAATTGTTTAAAATTTAAAAACGAACATAAACCTACGGAAGAAGAATCATTAGATTGGTTTGAATATATTAGTTCTCTTCCACCCATTCCTAATCCATATGAAATTAATTCAAGCTTTGTCCCATCCCCTTCCAATATAAATGAAAATTCCAATTTGGATGTGCAAATAAATTGTGATGAAGTGGTTTCACAAAGCTTGGAAAATATTTCTATTCAAATGCAAGAAGACAACATCAGCAATTTTGGAGAAAAAGCTGCCTTGGAATCTGACAATTACTCTGTGGTCAATTTAGAAAATCAGATCGCAAATCAACAAGTACAAGCAGCAATCAAAGTAAATAATAACACGGAACCTGCTGTACAAATTTCTGAATTTTTCCATTATGAGCAAATGCCAAAATCAGAGCAGCAAAACAGCTTTCTTCAAGAAAGCATGAGTACGCAAAGGAATGATTTAGAATCTGAAATTTACAATGAGCATAATGTACAAGAGTTCTCAAATAGAGACACTTTTAAATACATTATTTCAGGTTCACATTTTTCCCTTTGTCCTGATATTTTTTATGATGGTAATTTTTCCCCTCTTGGTATTAATGATTTTGCAAAAAATATAGAGGTTGATCTAAATGAAATACCAATCAATTTTTATCAAGATGGAGAAACAATAATTGATCATTCTTTTGCCATTAATGAACATGAAATTCTTGTTCCTCCTTGTTTGGACATATTGAATGGGATAGAAGGGAATTCTAGAGAATCTTGTGAAGTCATTTATGATAATTACTCTGATATTGAGGATGTTGATTTCTATTTTTCTCAAGAGAATTCTCATGATAAAATTCAAATAACCTCTGAGAATGAGGAACGCTTCAATTTAGAAATTATCCCAACTAATCCTCATTTTAGAGTAGCAAATTATCTTCATGGTTTCACTATTCGAGAAAACATCCCAATTTATGATTCATATCAGGATCAAACTCCCATTCCTATTCATAATCATAATTTGTTTTCTAGTTCACAAGTTGGAATTCAAAATTACTCAAATTCTATAATTCTCGCTAATCCTTGTGAAAAAGAAATTATTTCAAAACAATCACAATTGTGTTGTAATATTAGTTGTAACAATAATGATTTCAATTTATTGTTGTTTCCTCACTTCTTTTGTATAAAATCAGATTTATTTTCAGATTTTATTTTTCAGATTTTTGATACATTACGCTGGCATATTGAACACTTTACTATCAAACACTCAATTGATGAATTGCCCTATTGGGAAATTGAAGTTTCATATTATAACCATGAACATCAAAAGATGTTAACATGTCAATGTCAATCGATGTTCATTTCTTATCAAAAGCTTTTATCTTCTCAAAGGCAATGTCAACAAGAGAATATATTTTTATAATCTGGCCAGCGATCCAATTTAATTAATAATTTTCCATTTCATTTGAAAGATTTCCATTCATTTTTGATTGACTCATTTGAAAAATATTCGGAAAGTTTTCTTTCATGGAAGATTGTCAATAGCTTAACATTTACACATAACGCTAATGATTTTTTCCAGGCCTTTAAATCTAAAAGCTCATATCCACAATCTGGCCTGTTATCTCTTCCTTTGAACATTTTCCAATCCTTAATAGAAATCCATCCATATTTCTAGGATCCAATTGGTATTCAATTGGAAAGGAAATTTCAAGAGAACGAAATTTTAATTAAGTTACTAACAATAACTGTACATTCTGATTTCAGATTTATCTTCCTTAGTTTAGTTAGATTTGTATTTTATTACTAACATTTGAACTGTACATATATGCGGCAATAAAAATGAGAGACTGGTTACACTGGAAATATGACTATACCTAGTCATTTTCATGTATATGGTTAGAATAGGAATAGAATTAATTTAGTTTGTTTGTTTTGTGTAGTTAATTTGTTTTTAACAGTTGTGCAGATTTCAAAAAAAAAAAAAAAAAATTAAAAATCAGCCCTTCTCATGCGTGTTCAGTGAAACATTTTCTCCTTATCAGAAAGTTTTAATTCTTGTTTTCCTCTTTTAAAATTTCTTGCAACAATACCTCTACCCATGAACACATCTCTGCCTAATTCAAATAATGTATTGACAAAATTTAATTGAGTATGCACTTGGCACACATTCAAATCTGTGTTGATATTCTTTCACAAATTAGTGGCTTAATTTCATTCCAATCTTTAGTTTATTATCTGATGCTGCAAAATGCATCATATTTATTTACTAAAGGAATTATTGAACATTCACTATAACAATACAATTTTTTCTCAAGATTAATTTGGAATGAGTAGAGGTAATAAATTGTTGTTTCACTTTAAAAGGGAAGCATAATTTCATATTTATTTCTGGTAAATTTTATATATTTCCTAAACATAAATAAGCAGATTTTATTTAGGCTGATTACTCACTCCGATTTAGAATAAATGATGAGATAATGTTGAACGAAGTCAGAATTTTGATAAATCCAAGGAAGAAATTGAAGATTCATGAGGTAAAATCTGCAGACAATTTTCTTCCAGGTACACATTTACAAGTTCGCTCTCATCTATTATTAGTTTATCTTTTCCTCAGTTTATTTTTTATTTTTGTTCTGTTTTATTTGTAGGTTTTCATTTGCTTTCAAAACTTGAAGTAAGCAGCAATCTCATTTCAAATTTACGACAGGTTCAGGGAAATTCTATTTGTGATTCATTAGAATTTAAGGATTTTTAATTTTCCTTTCATTCATCATACCAATTTGGTTTTCATATTGCTGATACTACGGTGAATGCATATTCACAATACTACCATCCCGCTCATCTTCGTCAATAATTTCCTTCCGATATCACATCATCCATTCACAACCATTTGTAGCGAAATATTTCATCGAAAGAAGCCCTTAGCTTTTTTTGATAACAAACTGATGATCTGAGACCTCCTCGCTCATATGTCATATCACATTTCGCATATTAGAGGTTTGCAGTTAAATATACTTCCATTATCATGAATCGCCGATCTTCGATAAATGACTTTACCGATATTGCAGTGTTCTCATAATACAGGACCCGATATCAAATTTAAATCCAGTTCACAAGAGATATGGTGTCCGTTCAATTGTAATAGTGATGACAGCATAATTTTAAAGGGCCAGTGTCTTGGATCCGATATGTTATCAAATTTTCATTATAAAATTATCGGGTCCACTCTTCATCGCATATAAGTGTATTGAGAATTGTTACATTATGTGTTTAAGATTGCCGATCACGATCGCCGATTAGCCACGTCATTCATCGCATATCGGCATCGCAGGAATCATATTGTGTTACATTGGGTGCTTAAGATTGCCGATCGCCGATTAATTATGTCATCCACTACATCATCGATATCGCAATCACTTCATTGCATTATTATGGCCATACCACTATTCCGAATCGCGAGATGCAATGTGCGATGTGCGATTTGCGACATGACTATCTCTGATTCTAAATATAACATTTCTTCAATGATATGATGCACATGTTATCATCGCATGGTCTTAATCAACAATTTGCCATTGCAATCTCCGATGTGATAGCTTCCAATGCATGCCTCTAAGCCATTAACATTTAATTGATATATGACATAGCAACAAAGGTGAAGTCTTGCAAATTAAACTTGAAGCATGGTGAAGAAACATGTGATGCGAATTATTTGATACGACAATATATTATTTTAAAAGTGAGCTTGGATAACCACTATGGTAAGAAAGCAGTTAATCACCAATTTGCAGCATATTTAAATTATTTTTATTTCTCATATATTTCAGTTTTAAATATATAATTCCATAATTAAAAAAGGAATTCAAGACCTCTCTATCTTAATATTTAAATTTTATTATCTTGAATTTAGTCTTGATTCTGGACAATTTATAAAATCATGGAGTTTATATGAAACTTATAATATTTTGAGAAACAGTCATTACTGCAAAATTTCATTCTTATTTCTGATGCATTTGTTTTCCCTTGAACACTAAGTATTCCATTTTTACATTTTACTGCTTGCTTTAGTTTAAATAAAATAAATAATGATTTTGGGTTATAGGATTTTGATTAGTTTGACTTCTTCATGTTTTTAATGTTAATTAAAATAAGAAGTCAGCTAGTTTGGAAAAATTGATACCTTTCAGGTAAGATCAAAAGCAATTATCCAATGGTAAGATTAATGTGCCCACTTTCATTAATTTCCATTTCGTTATTTTAGTTTCATTTTTGTTTTTCTGACATATGAATTTGTTTTGCAGCTCTTCATAAAAGCTTTCAATCCTTGGCCGGATCATATTTACAAAGTCCTATACTTTTCTCCTGGCTTTATTTCAAGAAGCAGCGATAATCCTCATTGAAATAGCCACATCAGGAAGTTTCAGAACCTTTAGTTTGTTTCTTTAAGAATTCATTTTTAATTAGAAAATGATTAAGATGATGCTTTGAAACAAGAATAATGATATCAGACAGAAAGTTTTCATTGTAGCTGAATTTTATCGTCGCTGCTATCCAAAAAGCCTAAAACACTTACAACCCTGCAAGGTATAATTTTTCTAAATCTCAACATAAGAAGGAATGATTACATGATTATTTTTTTTTACTTCATATTGTTGAAACATTGATATAACCATTCTTGTCAGAGTTTGTATTTATAAACTTGGATTTTCCTTTCCACTTTTAAATTTCTTCATTTTTATTTTGGTTTGCTGACTTCTTTTCTCACTTTGGCTTAAATTCTTTTCCTTCGGTTTTCAATTTTGATTTTGGTGACTTTGCCGTGATTTATATGGAAGGCTTATTTGTTACCTAACAATGATTAGCATACAGGGAGGAAAATTGTTAATAGTCACTTATTAGCTTTTTCTTAAAACTCTTAGTAAAGTTTGATTTTCTTATTATAAAGGTAGACATATTTAAGGAAGAGATTACCAATCAAGAGAAGTTGGCAAAGTATCATAAAATCTGAAAATTTTCTTTTTCATCAAATTGTAATCATTTTGAGATTTCAAAATTTCATTAGGATCTTTCAAAGTTCTATTATCAGTCAAGAAAAGTTATTTTTAACCAAGTAAAGACACTTTACAGCAAAGCACCTTTAACTCTGAAATTGTTATTCTTAACCCCAAGGAGTCAATGATTCTCCCTGTCCCAAAGGTCTTATTTTCTAGAGTATAATCCAGACATATAATTTTAAACTTAAAAGATAAAAGTCTCATTCATGAGCTTGCTTCCATGATCATAGGGGAAAATAGGCTGACATTACAAACACTACTAACAAACCAGGGAATGGCTTATGATTGCCAACAATAAAAGACAAGGGGTCTCATCACAGCTAAGCGTATTCAGTACCAATTATAACCAGGAATGGCATTAAACTATCTGGCTACCAAACCAGGACAATGGCTTTTAAGAACTAAAAAATAAAAAATAAAAAATAAAAATAATAATAAACATATATAATGGATTCATCTCTAGGTTAATAATTCTTAAAAAAGATGGGATTCTGAATCATTGATGATTAAAAAGTAACCTTGTCGAGACTATAGATGTTTGCTGGTAGCAGTGGCTCTACCTATGAAAAATGAGTATATTTTAAAAGCTAAGCTGTAAAGTGACCCTTGCTTTATCTCTACAACTAATTAATGATTGATATAGAGTTTTGAAATATTTTAATTCATGAGAATTTTTGAGAAAAATTACAGTTAGATGATTCTTGTTTTTATTCAGAATAATGAACCTAGTCAAGCATTTCAAGCATAATTCTCTCTTCTTTAATTATTTTTACTTTGATTTTAGGAAATTTTTATTGATATCAAACATAGATAACTAGTTCTTCTCCCGTGTGTTGTCATTGTTGTGATAAAAACACAACCCCCCATTTTTGACTTGCTCAACTCAAATAATGGGGACCCTTTCTACAAATATTTTGGCTAAACACCTTTTTGGATTTTTATTTAGTTGATTGCCCTACACTTTTGTTAATTTTTCATTTTCTTTGGATTCTTGTTTAGATTGCTTTGTTAAAATCAAATTTTATAAGTTTCCCATTGACGCTTGTTTTGCCTCATTTGGTCAACTGGTTTGAAAATGACACCCCTTTGAAGTCCCATCATTTATCTAATCTGGGTTTAAAATGCTATTTTTATTATTTTTGTTTATTTTCGGAATGGCTGTAGTTTAGATAATAAATAACTAACTTCATTAAAATAAAACCAACATAAAAAATTGATGATTCAATTATAAAATTTTAGATTAATTAATTAATTATATTAAATATAATAATTTAATTAAATTAAAATTTAAAGCATAAAATATATATAAATAAATAAAAAATAATTTTTATCGCATTAGGGATCGGGTCGGAAGTTTTTATCGGACATATTTTAAATAACCCCGATACCTACTATACCCCCGATGCCGATGGCCAATACCCTCATGTACCCGATCGCCGATCATGAAAACCAAATGGCTTAAGGTGTTTAAGCAAAGTTCTTTTTATAAACTTTGGTTTTTGTTTTAAAGTTTTAACTCACTCATACGATGAGTGAGTGAATAAAGAAAGGAATGGAACGAATAAATGGGGTTTAGTTTATATTATTTTTAATATTATTGAAATATTAAATTTAATAATTAAATATGTAATATAATAAATTTAAATAAATTAAAGTATATTAAATTAGATTAATATTATAGTTGTAAAAATAATTATTATATATTAGTAGTGAGATTAATATTAATTAATAATTAGTTATTTATGATTAATAATTAAATTAGGATTAATTAAAATTCTAATTTAGGATTAGATTTTTAATTAAAATTCTGATTTTTAGCCCAACAACAGAATTTCCAGATTTATGCTAGATTTGATCCATTAACTTTGGATGCTTATACATTGAGTTATACTTGGTCAAATGAGGTCCAGGACGGCTCATTAGAAAGATAAAATCAAGGAGAACATTTTTGAGGAGGTTTCACTAATAGATTTGGTCATTTATTGGGCCGAAAATCAGACAGAAGATAAAAATCCGAATTTTGAAAAACAAAATCAATTTTTTGAGTTTTATTTTCATTTGCCCAAGCCTCTTCTAATTGCAGATTCGCTCGTCAATGATATTCTTGGACAATTAAAACCATCCCAAGCATCAATAGAAAGCTTACATTTTATTTTCAATTATTTATTCAATTGTATTTGATTGGATTTGTTTTAAATGCCAGCAATGACATTTTGATTTTACTGTTGCATTTTAATTTATTTTAATTTATTTTTGCAGGAAAACAATGGAAGAAATATGGAGAAAAAGATCTCAGTCAATAAGAATACTCCAACAATTGAAGATTAGAATTTTTGAGCAAATAAAATTGGATTTGGCAGATTTCTCTTCAACAAGCTTTCCTCTCAAGAATTCCTTTACAAATGTTATAAATAGTAGATTGCAGAATGTAATAGGGGCTGCTCTCTTTTGCAATTTTAGACTTCTAAAAGCACTACTGTAATAGGAATTTAGAGTTGTAGGAGAGAGGAGATAAAATCTCAGATCTAGGGATTATTGAGGATTTTTCCTTTATATCTTGAATTATGTATGAGGGGCAGAGTTTGCACTATTGTGGCTCTAGTTTTGAAGGCAGAAGTTCAAGCAATGTAAAGGACTGTTGGAGACCAAGTTAAGAGAAATGGAAGCAATAAATTGGTATTTTTAATACTATTGTTTTAAATATCAGTTTCATTTTTATGGTAACAAGAATGTGTCATTTTATTCATGTTTGTGCACTATTGTCAATATGGGTAATTTGTCTCAATGTTGTTATTATGTATCTCTATCCTTATGGAATAAATTTTGATTTCTGAGTAACTATTTACTCAGAAATCTGTCTTATTAAAACTAATTTATTGAATGGTAACGTGTTGTGAACTATTTCCACATATTATTGTTTAATTATTGGATTTACTGATTTGATAATCAATATCATTTATGTTAACTATTTCCTAAGTGTTGTTGGTTTATTATTTCAATTAAAAGGTTTCAATAGGATGTGTTTTGATATCCATAATATCAGTTAATTGAACTACTTCATTAACTTGATATTAATTATAAACAAGACATATTTAAATCCCAATACTTTAATTATCTTGCTCTTAGTTGGGTTAGATCTATCTTTGCCTAATTAAGGTAGCATTAAGATTAGTTTCTTTTTTCTTGCATTATAGAATAAGATTGCATTTAAATTAAATTATACATTTTTTAAGTCCTCTTCTCAAAGAGACAAAACTTTAGTTGTAGCTTGGCTGAACCCAAATCAGCTTAAGGGTCATTCTCTTGCCTGATCAACAAGAAGAAGTGATCTGATATCCCTGTCTATTGGTAGTTAAAGATACATCATAAACCAATAGCGATAGGGAGAAGGTAACTGGACGTAGTTAAACTAGTTGGAGCCACCACACCAAACGGAAAAGGAGTTGCTTTAAGGTTCGGACTGGGTGGTTATCCCCCATTGTTGTTGCAATGATTTTCGAGGCATCAACAGGAGCTTAAAGATAAAATCTATTCCTTTCGAATATTTCTCTTAGTGACCGAAGGTTTTGAGAGTTGACTGTAGATAGTGATAATTCATTCTAGTCTTCAGAATCAAATTTATGAGTATATACATTGTTGGGTTCATTTCTTGGATGTTTTAGTTGTTTTGCTAGTTAGTTGCATAAGTGAAGATATGGATCATTGTACTCCCTTTTTCTAAATAATTTGATGAAAATCTAAGAATAACATTTTGCAAGGGATTTCCCCATAGTGGGTTTTTCCCTTGTCTCGGACCAATCCTGGTGTCTCTATGTGTGAATTCTTTTCTTCTATTGTTCCTTTTATGTTCCGCTACATTGATGATGATGATATTATTCTTTCTACATAGTTGCATATGCTACTAAATAATGATGTAAATATTAATAATATTATGATGTTATGGGGTGAACTTAATGTGTTAATAAAGAAATGAAATTATCAAAGAAAAGACTAATATAGCCCTATGAAAAATTAACATGTGTTAGGTGGGACTGGGGAAGGCTAAGAAAAATAGTACCCCATATCAGTCTCTAGGAAGCAATTACCAAATATTAGATCTGTGAAAACAACTGGTTCATTATTTCCCTCGAAGGGTGTGACTGTGTGCGCCATGTAAGGCTTTGAGTCTACCTATATTTGATTGTTTCCGCCCTTGTACAGAAGCCATTAATGTGGCCAGTTAATAGAAAAATACCCCTATAATTTGTTGGATCAGTCTCTACTCAACAATACACTGTATAATTCCGGGATGTCCACAATTAATGTTTATACATTGGTGAACTCGTTGGTCTAATGATAAGTGAATAAGCACATTTCTAAGTTCATCAATAGCATGGACAAGAGTCATGTCCAACTGAATGATTTTTACATTTGTCTTATCTGATTTTGCATTGATTTTCTTAGCTATATATAGAGGCATTGCATTTACAGATGCACCAGAATCAACTAATAAATTGTTTACATTGTAATTAAAAAATTTGAATTTAAAAAAAACAGAGGGCAGAGTGCATTAGCATCTAATGTTAAAGCATTAAGCATAGATTCCAGGGGATCAAAGGACTTACTAGGTCCCTTCTACGAAGAAGCGTTTCTACCTCAGGCGGGCTGTTCAAGAGTGCATACAAGTAGTTCCCGCTGGCTGACAATCCTTGTAAGTTCGAAGAGTAATATATTAGCACAATATTTCTTCATATATTCAAATATGTTATAATCAAGTGTGCGAGACATTTCTGAAGTGTCTTGAGGAGTAAATTTATCTTCTACTTGCAGAATGGTGGACATGCTTTCACTATTTTAGGAAGTACTTTTCTTTGTGGCCACATTTGCGGACTTTCTCTGAGTGTTTTGGGCTGAGTTGATAGGCACAATGACATTCCTTAGAAAATGATCTTTCAATTTGTTCCTCATCAAATCTTGTTTGGAGATCGGCCCTTGGCTTCTCAACTTATATCAACTATTCTGCTTTTGGGTCGAGTCCTCACTTAGTGGCTGTTCTTCGACATGTTTCTTTTCAGCTGTGTACACACACCTGAATGTATTCACTATGTGCCCAACACTCGCAGTTTATTTGGCTGCAACAATTTATTGCTTCTCTTCCACTAGCCTTTTATGATCATATGAAGGTACTGTATCAATGATATGTAGAAAAAGAGAGTTCATGTTGTGATTCCATTGTGGGCATGTATTTTTTGAATGATATTCTTGATGAAACAAACAATATTGATTTATGCCCATGCTCTCAATATTCTACACGATGTTCGAGCTTTAGGCAGACTTGGATGGATGGTTTCTACCGCTGCCAGAGTTGGAATCCCTTCTCAGAATGTTGAATCTAGGAGGTTTGTTGCTTACGATGGTCTCGCTTGACCTCTATTTTAACTCTGCGAAGTCATTGGAAAAATCCTTGATGGTGCAGATAAATCTCTCAAGATCAATTGCTTCCTTATCCTTGGCCTTATTTATGGAGGCCTGAGACCCTTTTCCCATATATTTGGAGTCCTTTAGTGATTCATCATCTATGACGACTCTAATAGCACACAAGTCCTTTTCAACTACAATTGCTTCTTCATAATTTTATGTCAAAGTCTCTTTCACAGTTCTCTTCACAAACTGTAAGATGCTCGTCGGCAAGGAAATTGTGTGGTAATCAATAATGATGGAGTCATGAGGTTTCGTGTTTGCAGGAAATTTGTTCAGGATACGATTAAACCTCTGGTTAATATATTTCACTTTCTCTTTCTGCTCCATCTTCAGATTTCCTAGCTCCCTCAACAACATGGTGGGGGTTTTGCAATGAGAATTTTTTTTTAAGAAAAACCTTTTTGAACCACTTCCAATTATGGATTGAGTTCGGAGGTAGACTGTGGTACTACACAGTTTCTCTACCATCTAAGTTACAAGGGAAAATTCTACATGCAACATCATCATAAAAAACCTCTAGAATTTGCAGATGCAGGTAGAAGTTATCCAAATGGTTCTTTGCTTTCAGTGCTTTGTCAGGGTCATATTGATCCAGATTTAAATAGGAGCACAACAACTTACAAATATAATCATAAACACAACGATGCAATAGAAAAACACTTCATTTTATTAATAGAAAAATATTGAACTATGCTTATAAATAGAATGGAAATAAGATAGCTCGGGCGATGGTAGCTTATCTATGAGAAGATATGTGGTAGCTACATGCCTTTGAATTGAGTTACAATGAGGGTCAAGGGCATTTTATTATTGAAAAAAGAGGAAAACCTAAACAACCAAAACCCTAACCCGAGGAGATGTAACACCAAGAGTTTATGGGCCCTGTTGGGGTTAGTTGGGCAACCAACTTCCCAGGATCGTAACTTGGTTATATTATCTTCATTTGACGCATATGATACCTCATTGGAAATATCTCTTTGAGGAATACAATGACCAACACAATTTCCATAAGAATTGCTAAGGAATTTTGCCAAAAAAACGTCGCTTGGGGCCTCAAAATGGCTCTAAAAGTTCAGGACCCGAAAAACTGCCAAAAATAGTAAACGGTGCTACAATTAAGGATACTAGAAAATTGAAAGAAACAATGGTGAGGGTACAAGTGGAATAGGCAGGTGGCCAACAATATCCACCTGGATCATATACTTCATTAAAATGTTGTCCAAGTTCCTCGACATCTTGTGTAAAACACCTAACAGTGAAAGAGGGCCTTGATACATCCAATCCAGATCTTGGTCTGCCATATATTCATCTCTGTGTTCCCCGTATTTGTCAGAATATGATGGGTCTTCTTCTTCTTCTTCGTCACTTCCTAACCCATGGAAGGTGTCGTATGAGAGTACAATGTTGTCTCCATCACCATGTTATAAGATGGAGGTTACTCTAGTTTCTCTGCGTTTTCTATAGTCTCTAACACTTCAAGGGTGGGCAGAACCAAATATTCAACTCTAGAAACCACTATCCCAGTAGGAGTGGTTGGGTTCTTATTTGAAAAATATGGAAGATTGTGTACTCCTGGAATCAATCCAATAGCCTTTGAAAACTTATCGGTTATAGGCTAGATGTCCCGAATGTGCTCGTAAGAGATTTCACAAGTTTGTTCAAACTTGGGCTAAGACTATCGACCAACTTCAAGAATATGAGCAAGGGAGGTGTTGGGAGTATTGTTGCCTTGATGAGAAGAAGTAGGATTAGGGTGGGTGAGGTTATCAACCATAAAAATCTGGCTTCCCTCTTTCAAGTGCCAAAAATGTTGACAGTGCTAGACCCACCAACATTTAAGGGGTGACTCTCCCTAATATGTGGGCCCAATTAGACCTCACACAGTTTGGGATTTGAGCCCCATCCGGAATACAAATCAATTACCATTTTCTTAAAGGTTTTCCTTGGCTCTAACTGTCAACAAGAGAGAGGAGCACATGTGTGCCTTCAAAAAGCAAGTAAGTGTGCCTGGCGAGTGTTCAGTTGTAGGTGTGTCAAGGTTATTCTGCGGTGGAGGGAGAAAGCAAGTGAGCCTCTAATAGAGAGGTAATATCACCACCCTAGCAAAGACACACATGAACATAAAGGATCCATCTAACATCTAGTGAAATAATCCACAAACATGCGATGACCATTGCAACCAATACAATGCATTCTCAATATGATATGCACTGAAATAACCGAAATAGTTCAACTACTTTAGTGCATATGAAAGTAACATGAATCATAAACATTCACATAAAACTCTTACAAATAAACATAATCCATGCATGAAGAACATGTTAGACAACATTCTTCATTTATTAAGTAAAATTCTCAAGACACATGTATACATCGAACACCACTTGCTCCTCAAAAGAACTAGCTTGTCTCTCTAATGCCTTGCAGGAGGAGCCAAGGTGAAAAGTCCTTTGCTCATACAATGAGGGTGTATATAACCGGTGGGGTGATGCTTCACCTCCCTTGTTACTCTTTGACTACCCTCATGATTGTTTGAATTCCTATTACTTTTTGACTTTACATGACTCTTCATCTTCTGTACATGTCCTTTGGACTTCCACTTTAAAATAAATTTTCAAATAAGAAATTACATAATCCACAAGAATGATGTGGCATATGATGACTCACAACATTACATGACATGAAAATGCTGACATGTATTAGTTTCTCAGATTCTTCTATGTATTATCAATTACTTTAGCCCAATTCAATACTTAAATTAGAAATATTCCAATTATAATTAGTCTTTCCATTCATTAACGACAATTGAAGATAGAACAATAAATGCAATAAAAAAGGAGACAACCAACACATCAATAAGTGACATGAGGTTTGGTCAAAGATCAGGGAAAAACTCCAATAGGGGAAAACCCTTTAAGTTTCTTCTTCTATTAAATTGTCATAAAATGTTCAACAAAGAGTAATATGAGTCCAACACAATATCATCCAGGAAAAAAACCCAAAAACATTCAAAAATATGTTTCAAGTATCAAAATATATTAGAGACAACCTTTCTTGTTTTCGGTCAACTGTGGTCAACTTCGGTCCTAGGTCAAAACTGATTCAAACTTCCTGTTTGCATGTAGGAGGAGTTGTGCGAGCGACTCTAGGTTTCCAGTCACACCCTTGAGCCTACAAGCCAACAAATTTGGTCGAGATTACCCTATGATGTACCTATGATTGTAACCCAAAAACCCTAATATAGGTGTGAGACTCGGACCCTGTAATATCATACATTTGCGAACTTCTTTTTTCATTTCTGCCTTAGACCTGTGTGAACCAATCAATGAAGAAGAGAAGAGGAAGATGCTTGGTGATGTCCAAATGAGATTTAGGTCACTTGTATTATAGGCTTCCAAGGGTGACCAATTTCCTGTTAGGGCCGACTTGTCCAAATGTGCATATGTGGGCTTTCCTTCATAAGTACACTTTCCCTTATCAGATTTGAGTGATCTTTAGGTTAATTTTGGTCCTATCGAAAAGAGGAATTTAATGCAATCACCATATCCATAAAATGAGTTTTCAAAAGTTGAATTTGAAATTAGTTTCATAGTTTAACACTCCCTCTTAACTAAGGAGAATTCCACCTATCAATATTTGATCATCGATCAACATGCCATCTGTTATCACAAAATCCAGCACTGAGGGGCTGCTAATCAGGTAGACTCTATGTAACTGTTTCAGACCAATCTTTTGACTAAGGATTAGCCTCCCTAGCCTGAGAGGGCTCTCTCAAAAAAGTTATTGATTTTGACTATTGATAAGAGGGCTAACTCTATTAAAGTAAATTTAATAAACATGTTGGCTGGACAGACATTAAAAAGACTTCCATTGGGCTTATGGATTTTATCATATTCAGCAAGATATAACACTGCTCATGCATAGAAGTCAGGGCATGTAATGTTTAAATACTCAAAACATCATCTCAAAGAAACCTCAGCTTACAAATACACACAGGAAGTCAGAGCAGCATAAGTGAATTCTGAGTGATTGTGTATTCATACAACTGTAAAAACATGAAACATAAAGAAAAACCACATATCTTGAGCATTTGAAACACCGTAAGAATCCTGAGAAGATAAGCAGCAATTCATATTACTAAACTGGGTTTTTACACAAGCCAAAGTAATACTCTGTTTTTCAAAATATCCAACCCTCATTACATCAGAGTCTTCACTATATATAGAAAAACAATCTTAACTGCTTTGAGTCTCCTCCTCCAGCATGAGGGGAGCTCGATGGTTGTCATTAACTACCCCTATCTATTTTTAACAGACTCATTAAATACACTAAGTGTTGAGCTGTAATTACAAAGAGTCCTAATCAAACTAAAACTCTAACTTCATTCTCCTCGTAACATGATTCTTTTCTTGATTTTTGACAGTTGTCTGCTTTTGGTTAGGCTGAGATGACTGAGCTACAGGTGCAAAGAACAGGCTGACTTTGGATACCTGAAGGCGCTAATGGATCATTTATCACTAGGATCAAAACCCCTGTTTTTCCGGTCCCTGTCTCCTACCATCCTTCGAAAACTAAGCAACATGACCCAGTTCTTTAATACCCCAAAATTTATGAGCATCACCATATTTCAGATGCATTGGAAGCTTTGTTGATAGCCATGTGTATAAACCAAAACAATACTCCTCGTATGCCATTTCTTCTAAACCCTAATTGGTCATAAAGTATCTTTACAAAAGTTTAACTTGAGACAAAAATTTTACCTTTACAAAAAGGCACACTTGTCATCCTCTGAATAGATAGGATAGCCTTAAGTGATATTCCTTATGTTTCTTAGGCATTTCCTTCAAAAATCTGCTGACCTCACCATTAAACTGCTCATTTTCCTCATAAAACAGCGCCTACAGCAGTTTCGTAGCGCGCTACGAAAGTGCTGTTTTTGCTAAAACAGAGTGTATTTGCCTTGAAGCGTCTTTTGCTTGAACTCATGACTTCTTCAGAACTCTTCTACAAGTGTTAGGGACCTAGATGACTCCAAAACTGAATGGGAATGTTTGAAAATATTATACCAAGAAAAACTACCAAAACTTTGAAATTTCTTTATGGAGATCCTTTTTGTTGGTTCAATTGTATCTTTAAGTCTTCAACCTATTTCTTCTGCCCTTGGTGGTACCTCCTGTACTTGTTTGAATTTCTGCCTCACCGGATAGCTGACAACTGTTGATGCAATTTGATGGCTATGACAGCTGTGAAAAAATGGCTATGGATTCGAACAAATCCACAATTTCGTAGCGCAGCCAGTGCAAAATATGAATTAGGCGCTACGAAATTACTTTAAAGCATGTTGCGCTGCGAAACTGCTGAAAAGGATTTATGTGCCTTTGGCAAACACTCGAACTGATGTGAATAATTTAGAACTTTTTCTTGAGTGATAACAGGTGGCTTATGTAAGAAGAAGTATGGAAGTAGCATGACGATTAGCCATCAATATGGAGAAGTGAAGAGGTATTTCCATCAATACCAAAAGGGGGGTATTATTGGGGAGTTGGCATTTCCTCGATGGCTAGTGGATGCAAGTGTGTTCACATTGATGTCAAAAATCATGTTCAAAGATGTGTTCGACAGCTGGCATTGTCTGAGAATTGGAAAGAGTATTGGCATTGATGTCAACCAGAATAGCATGGATGTTTATGGTAGTAGATGTTGCCTTTGACGTCCACTAGTTTACCTATGATGGAAACAAGGCTAGAAAATTTTATCATTAGTGTGCATGGGGTGCCAAGCTCAACGGGAGTCCCATGTTTGTTGTAGTATCTTGTAGATAATCATCACAATATTAGGCTTATTAAGGAATCCATAAAAATATGATTATGATGGTTGGAAGTCCCAGGATTTGAAGCCATTTCTAGAGAATCAAATTATCTTAAATTTAGATGAGACCCACCTCAATCGAAAGAGCTCAAAAAAATCTTGGATACCCATTTGTAATGAAGCCAAGTTTGGTGCACTACCAAAGTATATTGGAATGGTTAGTGGCACCTCCATTGAAAGGAATGGGAATACATGGAATGACAGAAAAGAAGCAGGAATCAGTTTTATTGGCTAACACGCGTAACTAAGTGAATGGTAATAACCTAGAAGCATTAACCCACCATATTTTTTCTACCACTCAAATAGAATGAGTGGGATGACTCTAGCATATGATGCCATCCCAGTGGAGTTAGCCAAGTGGTTGCATCTCGTAAAATTGTAAAGGGGAGAAAAATGGAAGAACTTGGAGATAGGCATCATGCCATGTGGAAAAATTCAAACAAAGCTTGAGATGGAAACTTTTCAAGATTGGAGGCCATGGGAGGTGGTTTCCCAAACTATCGATTGCACAAATCAATGGTGGAGAATATACATGGGACCTCTCCTCCAAATAGCACAAAATATAATGGAGTGGATTCGAGTTCTTGAACATGGTGGTTTTTTATAAACAACTTTAACAAAGGAAATGTGCAAAAAATAGGCCTTAGACTCTTCTCTCTCCTCTCTAATAGTAAGAGACATGGAAATATTTGATTGGATCATAGGAGATGATAATGGGTGATAATATCAACATGATGCAGTAGTAAATGGGACATGTGGTAATAATATTTGGCATTTTTGGGTGGCCTAATGACTGATATCAGGGTGATAGTAGTCACCACTTAGGAGGCGTCAAATGGGGTTGATGACATAAGCACTAGATTATCCATGAAGGGTTGGGAAGTAAGCGTTGGGACACATCAACATTGACAGCGAGGTAGTCAACAATAATTGTGAAGCAAGCAGGTGAAGCCTTCCGAACAATCATGTTGAGTGTAGGTTTGTTAATGGTGATCAAAGCGAAAGTGTTGAGCGGTAGGTGTTAGGATGACTAGGCATCAAGATGACATGTGTGCTATCAAAGACAACTCAGCATGATAGGAAATTGATTGGTTGATGGCCAAAATAGTTGGTCTCAATTGATAGCTTGGTTCGATGGGAATTCCCAGGTGGAGATAAACGAGCGTAAAAAGAGAACCACCTAGAGGAGGATGTTAGGAAGACGTGGTAGTGTCAGAGTACGGGCAAATGGAAAATGTGTCGAGACATGTCACTTAGACATCTCATCTTAACGAGGCTTTTGATTGGCCGATAAAATCATCAAGATCACCCCACTGGACAACTAAGCCTGCTAAGAGGAGCACGAAAGTTTACAAAGGAGGCATAAATGACACCATTTGGTTATAGAGATGCATGCTAAGCACTGGTACAAGGTTACATTCAAAAAATTATACCAAGGGCGCAAATATTTAACGAAGAAAATAATTCCTCGTAGGCTTAAAAAGAGTTTTCTGCCTTAAAGTTTTAGCAATGGTCACAATATTAAGTCTTGTGGTGGACAAGAGTCTAAGCACCAAGACAAGAGGGGCTATAATAAAAGGCGTTTGTGGATTTATATTTGGTGGCACTATTAATGAAAATCCTTTGGGCTTTGGATGAACAGGTCGAAAGTTACTTTGGTAGGTTTCAACCATATTTCACAGTTGTTCCATAATTAGTTATGACCATAGTTGGAGTGAGAAAAGCTTGGAATAGAGTGTTAGAAGCATAGAATGACTCAATAGTTAGATCTATGATTTGATGTCAAGGGAAACTATAGAGAGTGTTGAACCAAGGACCATGAACTACAGATTGAGTTTATGAGCTTGACTCAAGAAAATGTTGGAAATAATACTAAGAGGCGGGGGGGGGGGGGGGGGTGAATCAGTAATTATCAAACTCTTTTCAATTTATACAAATATTTGCAAATGAAACTTGTGTATACCTTTCAAACTTATAATATATTAATCTGTGTGTCTGAACCATATCACAAGAACAAAAATAGAGCAACAGTCACACCAAAGAACCCAAGATATAAGGTGGAAACCCAATGTGGGTGAAAACCACCTGCTCCAATATGTCTCTATCTTCTTTGAATTAGAAACTTCTTTTTACAATGATTTTGTACTGGTGCAGTCCTTTACCAGCACGCAGGCTTCAACCTGCAGAAGGCTACAACCTTCTCTTTTCTTCTAGGGACCACATTTCATAAATTTTCATACTAGATCCATGAACATTAAATAATCATCAAGTACATGTGAATCAACCAATCTCCTTTCCGCAAACAACTAATGAATCAACCAATAGCTTTTGAGAATGAAGTAACCAAAAAAACAATACCAGTAGCCAGACACCGATTCTAAACCCATAACTCTACAGCAATAGACAAAAGACAACCAAAATATATTTGAAGAAAAGTCTGCAACTTCACTAATAGAAAGCTGTGAATATCTGCACTTCTGCTATGTCGAGCCTATGCAGCTCTGCACCTGCTCTGTCTTCTATTCTGCGCAAATCCGCACTACTTTGTCTACTGTTCTGCGTAACTCCGCACTACTCAGTCTTCTGTTCTGCGCACCTTCGCACCTGCATTGACTACTCAACTGCATAATTGCGCAACTGCTCTATCTACTCGACTATGCACCACCGCACCTGATCCGTATTTCGTCATGCGCACCTCTGGACCTGTGCTGTTTCTCGCATGTGGACCTCCGGACATAGACACTTTATCAGTTCTCAATTATACACCAGATTGTCAAATTCATAGATCTGGTCATGTGCCAAAGAGATCTCGACCCATCAGTAGATCCACCTCATAATTTTCAAGTTTCTCCTTGATTCAAATCTAGCTATCACTCACAAACTGATCACCAAAATTTCAGATTGTGCTCTTAAGATATTCAACATTCACAAGTACCTAGGCCAAATGATCTCCTTCCCTTTTTATATTCTAGGCTTTTCTCAAACCATGGACCAAAACCATAGAGATCCAATACTAGGGACCCAAAACTGGGGTTCAATACTTTAGATGCAAAACCACGGACCAAACCATAGGTTCAAAAACGTCAGACTAAATACCATGGACCACCCGTAAGATTTCCCACGTGCATGCACTTTTCTCTGCATGAATGTTCGTGAACTTTAGGTTTGCACTTTTTGTTCAGAACACATGCGAACATATCTGCATCTTCTGAACTGCATACCTACGCAACCTGCCAATGACCACACCTTTTGGATGGTGCACTTGTGGAACCCAAAAATAACATTGCTGCAAAATAATCCAAAAATAACACTGCTACACAATAATTTGTCATCTGATTCCTTTGTCCTGCATTCCATGTATTCTGTCACATCTGATATTTCTTTTGAGGACTCATCTGGTTGAGTATAAGTGAATTGTTCTTCTATGAGTGGGTTTCCATCAAGTACAACACATACATCATAATGCCAACAATCTCCCCCTTTTGACTTGATGGCAACAATACCCAATCACTCTCTCCCTTTGACATCTACGGCAAAGGGCAGACTATTCCGCTGACCACACTCCCCCTCAGTACCTGTTGTATATGCCAATCTCCTGCTCTGTTGAAGTGTTGTTCATGCTCTCCCTGACTGTAAGCAATGTCTGCAAAAATATGTTCTACAAGAAAGAACATGACTCCATACATCGTAAGTGACCTTGCTATCATCAAAGACTCATACATACATCCATCTCCCATCCAAGTGGGAATAAGGCAAGAACATACATCATTCATCCCAGGCATAGTGGGGAAACCAACATAGGTTGTTACATGACCTTGATATGAAAAGAAATACATGACATAGAGACAAAATATCTAAAGCAAGACTATGATAGCTATCAACAACTATCAGCAGTATTTGTCAATCAACCTCCAGCAAGCATTTGTTCCATCAAAAACAATTGTGAAATCAAACCAAGGAATTCTAAGATAATGCCAACAATGCATTATTAGAAGAATGTATGCTCCCCCTAAACCTATACGAGATGGTCTTTGTCAGACCCACGCAATTGTACCCTCATAAACCAACATATGTACGTGTATCCACCTGCGTACAACCATAGACAAGATTCAACAACAAGATGATGCATCAATGACCCCCTTGCTTCTGTCTGAGGTATTCAAATGTCTCTGTGGGCAATGGTTTGTTGAGTATATCAGCAACTTGTTCCTTGGAAGGAACATACTCCAATTTAACCTTTTGTTCAAGCACTTGTTCCTTTAGAAAATGATACTTGATAAGTATGTGCTTAGTCTTTGAGTGCATGACAGGATTTTTTGAAATATTGATTGCACTTGTATTATCACAGAAGATGGAGATAGGTGGAGTACAGGTGATTTGAAAATCTTGCAAAGTTTGCATCATCCAAAGAAGTTGTGTGCAGCAAGATGCAGTAGCCACATATTCTACTTCAGCTATAGATAAATCAATTGACCTTCATTTCTTGTTGAACCAAGATACTAATCTAGATCCCATAAAGAATGTACCACCACTAGTGCTTTTTCTGTCATCCACGCTTCCTGCCCAATCTGCATCTTTATATGCATGAAGTGTGAGATCTACATCTCTAGGATACCATAAGCCATAGTTTTGTGTTCCTTGAAGATATTTGAAGATCCTCTTAACTGCTTGAAGGTGTGCTTCCTTTGGATTAGCCTGAAATCTTCCAACTATTCCCACTGCATGCATGATGTCTAGCCGAGTTCCTGTCAGATAGAGTAGACTGCCAATCATGGATCTATAAGTTGGTTGATGTACTGCTACTGATTCATCATTAACGCTGAGGCTGCATCCTGTTACCATAGGGGTACATACCGGTTTTGAGTCTTCCATGCCATATTTCTTCAAGATCTGCTTTAGGTACTTGGTTTGTGATAAGAAGGTACCATCTTTATTTTATTGGATTTGTAAACCAAGGAAGTATGTCAACTCACCAAGCAAAGACATTTCAAATTCTTTTTGCATCACCAAAGCAAAGTTTTGAATCATGGCTTCTTCATTGCTGCCAAAAATGATATCATCCACGTATACAACAAGTATTAGCAATTTATCATTATCAATTTTTATATATAGATTGCTATCTGTTGAGCCTTTTGAGAAGCCTTGTTGATGAAGATATTTGTCCAGATGATAGTACCATGCCCTTGGAGCCTGTTTAAGACCATAGAGTGCCTTCTTAAGTCTACATACAAGTTTTGGATCATTTCCAAGGATGAACCCATCAGGTTGTTCAATATATATTTCTTCATTTAAGTCTCCATTCAGAAAGGCAGATTTTATGTCCATCTGAAATACTTTGAACTTTTGAATGCTAGAGAGAGCAAGGAACATTCTTATAGCCTCAAGTCTGGCAATTGGAGCAAAAGTTTCTTCAAAGTCTATGCCTTCTTGTTCCGCATACCCTTTACAAACAAGTCTTGCCTTGTTTCTAACAACTTCTCCATTTTCATTTAGCTTATTTTTGAAAATCCATTTTGTCCCTATGACATTATTATCTTGTGGTCTAGGAACCAACTCCCAAGTGTTATTCTTCTCAATCTGCTCAAGTTCTTCCTCCATGGCTTTGACCCAACATTCATCTTTGCATGCCTCTTTTACATTTTGTGGTTCAGTGGAGGAGAGAAATGCTAGATAGCTTGAAGCTTCTGAAATGGTTCTCCTTGTTTGTACACCTACCTCTTTCTGTCCTATAATTTGGGATTCCAGATGATTCTTCTAAATATATCTAGATGGAGTCTTCTCTTCTATCCTTATCTGTTCTTCTGGTGCCTCATCGATTTCTTCTTTGTCATGGATCTGATTTGATGTTGATGGATAGTCTTCACCATCTTCAAAAACTTCATATCTTACTTGTCTAGGAGTGTTTCCTTCTTCATCAACCACTACATCAATGCTTTCAACAATTTCTCCAAGTCTTTTATTGTAACATTTGTAAGCGTTGTTGTGCGGAGAGTAGCCAAGTAAAATGCTTTCATCTGCTCTAGGTTCAAACTTGCCAAGATTTTCATCAGTCCTTTTAATGTAGCATTTGCTTCCAAAAATTTTGAAGTATTTTACTGTGGGAGTCTTACCGTACCAGAGTTCATGAGGAGTCTGAGTGTTGTTTACCCGGACGTTTGTCTTGTTCAGAATAGTAACAGCGGAAGATGCAACTTCGCCCCAGAAGGTTGCAGGAGTTATAGACTCATCAAGCATAGTACGAGCCATTTGTTGAACCCTTATGTTCATCCTTTCCACTACTCCATTTTGCTGAGGAGTCCTTGCAGCAGAAAATTCCCTTCTGATTCCATGTTCTTCACAAAAATAAAAAAATTCATCTAAGGTAAATTCTCCTCCTCGTTCAGATCTGAGACATTTGATTCTGCAGTCTGATTCATTTTCAATCAAAGCTTTGAATGACTTAAATTTTTCGAAAGATTCATCTTTATACTTCATGAGCCCTATCCAACACATCCTTGAAAAGTCATCAATGAACAAAATGAAATATTATTCTCCTCAAGGTGACCTCTTCCTAGTTGGACCACATATATCAGTGTGGACAAGTTCAAGTGGCCTGCTAGCTGATCCTTCCTTCTCAAGGAAATTAGTTCTGGTTTGCTTACTAAATTGACATGATTTGCATATTGTATTGTCTGGAATTCTTTTGTCAGGAAGATCACGAACTGCCTGATATTTGCATGCTTTCCTTATCTGGGAGAAGCTAAGATGCCCCAATCTTTTGTGCCATAGCGAGTGTTCGTCCTTCTTGCTTAGATAGCAGTGTTGTTCTCCTTCTTTGAATATGCATAAATTGTTTGGAGTTCTTGTGCCTTTGATCACTGTTTTTCCTGTGTCAAGATTACGAACAATACATCCATTTGATCTAAATATTACCTCAGTTCCTTGATCGCACATTTGACTAACACTCAATAAATTATCCTTTAAGCCATCAACATACATAACATTACCAGCTTTGACCTTCTTTTTCAACTAAGCAGAACCTTTACCTTTTATGAATGTAGGGGTTTCATTTCCAAATGATAACTTCTTTTCCCTTTCTAAGGTAGTATATGACTGAAGTTTACCTTTATCACCTGTCATATGTTTTGAGCATCCGCTGTCAATGTACCATTGATTTTCCTGTCCTTCTACATATAAGGCTATCCCACAACTTTCTGGCTGTGGTTCTTTCTTTCTCCATGTTTTGGAACTCAATGAAGCCCGCTCCTTCTGAATTGTTTGCCGAAACCTGCTTCTGCATTCAGAATCTTCATGACCAAAATTGTTACAGATAGTGCATTCTATTTCATTTTCAAGAGCAGAGAATTTATTGTAGGTTATTTTCATGATTCCTATCATACCCCTTTGTTTTTGAGCTTCCCTAGTCATGATGGTATTGTAGGCAACACACTGAGCAGCTTTATCACCAAAGTTATGACAAGAGAAAAATTGGCCATTGAAGAAGTTCCCGCGACTATCAAATCTACCAACCATATGATTGTAGTTTCCATCCATTCTTGAGCTCAATTGAGAACAATTTACATGTAGTCAATTGAGAATTCTATTCATCCTTGAAGTAGATTTCTCCCGATAACCTTTAATCATTCTTGAAGAAACTTGTCCCTAATTTACGTGGTGATCTGCATCATGCTTTTTCTGTTCATTTCTCCTTGTTGTATCAAGATAACTTTGGAGGTGGATGGCTTCTGTGCCTACTTCTGAGATTGAGACGCTTCTTCGGAATATCCGAGACCTGTCTTGATTAGGGGAGAACACTGCACTTTGATAATCTCATCTAAAGTTTCAGATCCTTTAGAAAATCTGAGATTAAGGGCTTTTGTTTTCTCAATTTATTTTCCAAGTCCCACAATTTCACATTCTAACTTTTCATTGTGTTTATCCTTTTCAGCAAGTTGGAATATTAGAGTATCTATAATCATATTCTTTTCTTCTAAAAAAACTTTAAGTTTATAAATTTCTTCATAAAGACCTTCTTCATTTATAGCATCCAAGAAATCATCATTTTCAAAAGCCATTAAAAGTCTATTATCATTACCTTGTTCATCTTCATCACTATTTGAAAATCCATCATTGTCTTCATGCGTGCAATAGGTCTTCTTATTTGTATTCCATTTTCTATTCCATCTAACAGGTTCCTTACCTCTATCTAGTTTATCTTTATGAGGGCATTTTGCAGCATAATGAATGACTCTCCCACAAGCAAAGCATTTGAAAGGTAGCTTACCTCTGAATCTTCCAGTTCCCCTTTGAAGGTTCTTGAGAAAATTTGATTCTTCCTCTTCTTCTGACATATGACCTGGCTCATAGTACTTTTCTTGAAGCTTTGAATGCAGCTTCTCTTCTGTCTGATGGTCCTCCTTTTCTCATTTCGTAGGTAGTTAGAATTCCGTGTAATTGTGACATGGTAAGATTCTTTAGATTCTCCTTTTCTTCTATGGTAGAAACTTTTGAATCAAGCTTAGGAGACAGAGATCTTAGAACTTTCTCAACCAAAACAACTTCTTTTATTTCTTCACCCAAGTTTTTCATACAATTTACAATCTCATTTATACGTAGGAAATAGCTAGCCACACTTTCATCATTATGCATTCTGAGACTTTCATATTGAATTCTAAGAGTTTGTAATTTTGCTCGTTTTACCTGCTCATCTCCTTCATAGCTCAGAACGATCTTGTCCCATATATCTTTTGTGCTTTTGAGTTGCATCACCTTGACAAATTCTGATTGAGATAGACTTCCCAATAGAGTATTGACGCCTTTTGCATTTGTTTCATAATGCTTCTTACCAGCTGAATCTGTAGGAGTTGCTAACAGAAATGTGTATCCTGTTTCCACAATATCCCAAACTTTTGTACCAAGAGATTGAATATAGGCAGTGATTCTTACCTTCCAATAGACGAAGTTGGTCCCATCAAATATCGGTGGCCTGATAGATGCTTCCTTTTTGCAGTTGCTCATGATGATAGATCTTCCTTCAAGAGAACAAGCTTTTCCTGAAGGACCTGCTCTGATACCAATTGTTGGAAATAATACTGAGAGGGGGGGATGAATCAGTATTATCAAACTCTTTTCAATTTATACAAATATTTGCAAATGAAACTTGTGTATACCTTTCAAATTTATAATATATTAATCTGTGTGTCTGAACCATATCACAAGAACAAAAATAGAGCAACAATCACACCAAAGAACACAAGATATAAGGTGGAAACCCAATGTGGGTAAAAACCAACTTCTGCAATATGTCTCTATCTTCTTTGAATTAGAAACTTCTTTTTACAATGATTTTGTACTAGTGCAGTCCTTTACCAGCACGCAGGCTTCAACCTGCAGAAGGCTACAACCTTCTCTTTTCTTCCAGGGACCATGTTTCATAAATTTTCATATTGGATCCAGGAACATTAAATAATCATCAAGTACATGTGAATCAACCAATCTCCTTTCCGCAAACAACTAATGAATCAACCAATAGCCTCTCAGAATGCAATAACCAAAAAAACAATACCAGTAACCAGACACTGATTCTAAACCCAGAACTCTGCAACAATAGACAAAAGACAACCAAAATATATTTCAAGAAAAGTCCGCAACTTCACCAATACAAACCTGCAAATATCTTCACTTCTGTCGTGTCGAGCCTACACAACTTCGCACCTGATCTGTCTTCTCTTTTATGCAGATCCGCACTGCTCCGTCTATTGTTCTGCGCAGCTCTGCACTACTCAGTCTTCTGTTTTGCGCACCTCTGCACCTGCGTTGTCTACTCAACTACGCACCTCCGCAGCTTCTCTGTCTACTCGACTGCACACCGTTGCACCTGATCCGTCTTCTATCCTGCGCACCTCCGCAACTATGTTGTATCTCGCCTGCGGACCTCCGGACATAAACACTTTATCAGTTCTCAATTATACCGCATACTGTCAAATTCACAGATTTGGTCATGCGCCAAAGATATCTCGACCCATCAGTAGATCCACCTCATAATTTTTAGGTTTCTCCTTGATTCAGATCTAGCTATCACTCACAAACCGATCACCCAAATTTTAGGTCTTGCTCTTAAGATATTCAACATTCACAAGTACCTGGGCGAAATGATCTCCTTCCCTTTTTATACTCTAGGCCTTTCTCAAACCATGGACCAAAACCACAGGGATCCAATACTAGGGACCCAAAATCGGGGTTCAATACATTAGATGCAAAACCACGGACCAAACCATAGGTTCAAAAACATCGGACTAAATACCATGATCCACCCGTAAAATTTCTCGCGTCCGTGCACTCTTCTTTGCATGAAAGTTCGTGAACTTTAGGTTCGCACTTTTTGTTCAGAATGCATGCGAGCATATCTGCATCTTCTGAATTGTGCACCTACGCAACCTACCAATGACTGCACCTTTTGGACGGTGCACTTGCGGAACCCAAAAATAACACTGCTACACAATAATCCAAAAATAACATTGTTGCACAATAATTTGTCATCTGATTCCTTTGTCCTGCGTCCCATTTATTCTGTCAGATCTGATATTTCTTCTGAGGACTCATCTGGCTGAGTATAAGTGAATTGTTCTTCTTTGAGTGGGTTTCCATCAAGTACAGCACATACATCATAATGCCAACAGAAAAGTCAAGCCACTTATGTGTACAAATTCTAACCTCTAGATCACCTGATAATGAAATAGGCTAAAGCAAAATATTTGATCTACTTCTACAACCAATTTAGTGGAAGCTTAATCGAACATGAGAAACATCAATAAGAACACACATAACTGATAATAAGGAATCAATCACACATAACACAGAATATATAACCCAGGGAAAGCCTCAACCTAAAAGCCTAACTCTGTATTGCATACAAGTGGAAATATAGCTAATATTACAAAAAGAATCTACTCAAAAAGCTATCATGTTCTCTCTACAATACCTATGTAGCTCATAGATAGTCAAAGGACTCTATCTAACATTTGGTCTGCCCTTCAAGCCTCCTATTTCTTTGCGTAATTCTGATTGGGGTCTAGTGTAGCCACTTGTGTGAATTGGCCTCTTCAGACACTCACTAACCTCTGATCCAACTATGCAGTCTTGAAGGAGACAAATCCTCATCATGGATGATCTTCCTTTATAGGAAAAATATTCATCCAACTGATAGTACACTATCCCTTCTCTGATCTCAACCGGGTCTCTATCTGAACTGACATGCATGAGTTATTCATGAGAGAATCTTCAGTTATCTGAAGTGCAGCAGTTATATGCATTAAATAACTAAACTTACTTAATTTAAACAAACTATTTAAATCAAATATAATTGGACTTGACTCAGTTAACTGAGGCAACTAATTACTACTCAAATTAGAACTCATCCTTATCTATTTAACTAATGGATAAATTCCTCAATTAATGGACAAACTGTTGCATGTCCCCACATAGACTTCAAGTTTGATTTTCCTTAACTAATTAACTCAAGATGAATTAATTAATTAATTTTTAGTCCAAGGACTGACTAAAATTAGGAATCCATCTTGAACTACTACAAATAGAATGCTATTTTTAGCAGTGATATTTTTAGCATTTCTATTTTTAGCATTTCTTGTTGCCATTTTTCAACACTCCCTCTCAACAAGAAATGCATTCAACTTGAACCCGATCCTGTACCTCTGGAATGTTCTGCATGCAACACTTCTACCAATTGTGGTTCCTCCAATAACTCTGCGAACAAAAAAAAACTCCCAACTAACCTCTCTGTTGGGCTAGAAACATATTATGATATTGAATCTCTACCTACTGTTGACAAGTGCTCCCTCTCTGACCTTTGAGCTACTGCAACACCCCATGCATCTCACACCATTGCGCGCCTCTTTGTGCCATCCTGCACTGGTGCAACACTCCTATGCCTCTCGCATCGTTGTAGCCTACTAGCTCTACACAGTCCTAGGACTCCTGCATTGTAGCTCTCTCTGCCACTCAATCCACATCTGTCTCTACCCAATTAGTCAGTCCTGCTACTCCTCATCAGGGATCCCGTAGCAAAGTCAAAAACAAAAGGTTGGGTACCTCAAGGATCCTACCCCCATTCTAGCCTTTTTGGGACTGCCACTCCACATTGCCTTGCCTCCTACTTGGAGGTATGGATGCATGTGATCCCTCTACCCACCTCGCTTGAAATTTCCCCCTACTGGACGTCTCTACGTTAGTTGATTTCTCCACTTTGTCTCCTCTCGGCTTCTCCAGTTGTGGCTGCTCCACAACCTCCTGAAGTTGCTTCACCAATTGTGGCTCGTCCACAATTGTCTGAGACTTCTACTGGCACTGCATGTTGAGAGTTAATTTACTCTCCCTCTGAAACACCAAGTCTCTAACATTTTCCTTGCTCCTGAAGGCTTTGCGTGCATCTTGTACCTCAAGTGCATACAAGTTCTTGGCTAGCACACCAATCTGTTTCTAGTTTCCAGCCATCATGAAATTTTCTGGAAAAAGAGCTAATTTTAAATCATAATTATCTCCCTCATCTGAACTCTCATTCAACCAATTTTGTTCTTTGAATATGGGTCTTTTTTTGTAAGGAATAGAATTCTGTTGTTTGTTTCTAAAAATATTGTACATAAATTTTCAGATCTTCTCTGCAAACTCTTAGCCTAAAACTCAAAATTTTGAAATCTCCTCTCAGTATATTGTTCTCTCCTTTGATCACCTTTTCTCTAATACCATTTAGAAATTTGTCTACAAAACCTCGCTCTGATACCATATAGAAATTCCCAGTTGTAGATCACTTGATAATGCAATAGACTAAAGCAAAATACTTGATCTACTTCTACAAAAAATTTAGCAGAAGCTTAATCGAACATGAGAAACATCAATAAGAACACATATAATTGAGAAGAAGGAATCAATCACACATAACACAGAAGATATAACATGGGGAAAGCCTTAGCCTAAAACTCCAACTCTGTATTATCATACAAGTGGAAATATAGTCAATATTACGAAAAGAATCAGCTCAAAAGCTATCCTGGTCCCTCTGAAATACCTCTGCTACTCATAGACAGTCAAAGGCCTCTATCTAACCTTTGGTCTGCCCTCCAAGCCTCCTATTTCTTTGCACAATTCTGATTGGGGTCTAGTGTAGCCACTTGTGTGAATTAGCCTCTTCACACACTCACTAACCTCTGATCCAACTATGTGGTCCTGAACGGGATAAATCCTCATCATGGATGAGCTTCCTTTATAGGAAAAATATTCATCTAACTGATAGTACACTGTCCCTTCTCTGATCTCAACTAGGTCTCTGTCTAAATTGACATGCATGAGTTATTCATGAGAGAATCTTTGGTTATCTGAAGTTCAGCAGTTATATGCAAGCATGCATTAACTAACTAAACTTACTTAATTTAAACAAACTGTTTAGATCAAATATAACTGGACTTTACTCAGTTAACTAACCCAACTAATTACTACTAAAATTAGAAGTCATCCTTATCTCTTTAACTGATGGATAAATTCCTCAATTAATGGAGAAACTATTGCATGTCTCCACATAGAGTTCAAGTTTGATTTTCCTTAACTTATTAACTCAAGATGAATTAATTAATTAATTTTCAAACTGTTGTTAATATCAAATTCAAATTTCACTTCCTATTTTTAGTCCAGGGACTGACTAAAATTAGGAATCCATCCAAACTACTAAAAATAGAATGTTATTTTTAGCACTTCCATTCTTCATTCCCCGTTGCCCAATCCAACACTGGTACCCAAACTGCTATTTTTAGTAGTGCTATTTTTAGCACTTCTATTTTTAGCATTTCTTTTTTTAGCACTTCTATTTTTATCATTTCAATTTTTAGCATTTCTATTTATTGAATTGAGAATAATGTTGAGTGCAGAATATCTAATCATAGTCCATGAGATCCATGCCTGCAGTACACTCAGATATTTGTGGCAAATCAAGAAGCATGGAGAGCCTTGTTGTATCTTGCAATTTTACTGAGAAATAATTCCCAATATGGAGAGACACTCAGAGGTGCAATATCAATGTTTAATGTGGATGCAGTAGCCAACTTTTGGATGCAACAGTGGAATGGAGATCCATGCTAAGAGTACACTCTTGGGTATTGTGGATGGAAGTAGGGAAAACAATGTTTGTTGTGTAGCAGAGGAACAAGCCTAATGATTGCAATGGAGAAATTTTGGGGCAAAGAGTGATCCATGTGGGAAACTCCCTGTGAGCACTTCTTAGAAGAGTGAAGAGCCTCAATATTGCAATTAGAATGTTGCAACTCCCAAGGCTACCGACTTTAATTATCAACCCAGGGTTCATACAAACTTAAGAGGTGTCTGCACTATATATGTGGCATATAATGTGTCCTTGCTTTACTGTCATGATGTAATAGAATGCATGTACTAAAGTAAAATCCTAAACTAATTGTATAAAATGAAATGTTTGAAATGGAACCTTAACCTATTGCAAGAAAGAAAGTACAAGGGAAGAGACGGAAATTGATTGCTAAATCACACCATTTCTTAATTAACTTCCAAGCAACTATGCTTTGAAATAATGCTAAATTATCATGAACCAAATTCTGCTATCTAGGCATGGAAGTAAGAAGCATCAACCATAACTAATGTGCAAGTAAAGGGACTAAAATAAATCTGTTTTTGTCTTTTTATCTTTTCATGCAAAATCAAATATGCAAACTAATTTCCTTTGGTGATGTGACAAGTGAATTAAGGATGTTGGAGGTTGGATGGAAATCTTAGGAGATGGTTGGATGGTGTGGGATACCCTTGGGAGGCTTTTGGTGACTTCCTAGAGGTTTTCCCTCAATTCACCCTCAAAACAGGCCCTTTTAGGAAAACCTGCAAGATGTACTAGAAACCTACAGGATGATCCTGTAGGAATTACAGTGAACCTATAGGATACAGCCGAGAGAAAAATGTGAGGTGTTGGAGGTGATGGTAGGCATGGTAAAGGTGTTTTATGGATTTAATGGGGTGGAAAAATTCCTAGGATCACTCATAATGCAAAACCAAAGTTGGGAGATGGATGGATTTGCTCAAAAAGCTTGGAGAAGTTTCCTTGTGAAATGATGAAATTAGTGAGGTTTTAATGACCAAGAAATAAAAAAAAATTTTGGATGGGACAGTTTTTTTTATTAACTAGGATGTCTTAGGGCCCTATTCCAATTGGAATCACTCGAAAATACCTATGTTAACCCATGCAAAAAAATAAAAAAACATTACTAGTCAAAAATCTATAAATTCGAGAACTAGTGAGCCAGTAAATCTAAAAAATGCCTAACAAAATCAAGTGAAAATGCAATGGGGTAATTTTTTTTATGAACTAAAAAATTTTTGTGATCTAATTCAAGATGAATCAGGTCGATTGGAGCTCATTAGCGTGCTCTAAAACACAACATAAATTTACTATTCTTTGCTAAAAAGGAGGTCCAACAATCTAGATTTGGGAATAACAAGACTGATCCAAGCAACTCAATCATTATTATGAACTTCCAAAGCTTTTCCAAGGATGAAATAATTCTTTTGATCTTGCAAAACAACTTAGATAAACCATTTAACTCAATCCTACAACAATAAATCATTAATACTAAATGCGGAAATAGAAAGAAATAAAAACTAGAGATGCATGTGAATAAGCAGTGACAAGAAGGAAATAAAATGATGCAAAAGGGCTCTGAGGCTGCTGGGATGGCCAAGCCCAAGGAAACTCAGAGACCTATGGAGGAGAAAAATATTTATAAGTTTAACATGACACCAATTTTTATCGTTTTCATCAATACAATTACATCCCTACAAGAAAATACAATGAAGCTGCAAAAATACAAGCTCTCTCCATAAAAACACTAATAAAAGACTCCCCCTAGAGGAAAATGCTATTTTGTACTTATAAAAAATGATTGGGAATCATTGCCCATTAATGGAGGAAGATTTCCCAACCAAAATCCTTTGATTAGTGGATCTAGTCCCCAATACTAGGAATTTGCATTAAATGGCAGGGAACACTTTCCTAGATTTTCTCAGTCATTATGTAGAAGCAAATTCGACTTGTTACTTATACAAAATGATTAGGAATCATTCCCCATGGATGGAGGAAGCTTTCCCCACCAAAATCCCTTGATTAGTGGATCTGCTCCCTTGATTTGTGGATTTTCTCCCTTGATTAATGGAACACATTCTTATATTTTCTCAATCATTGGAGTTCCACAATTTGTGCCATAATTCCATAATATCATGTTGACTTATTATTTATTATTGATCCTCCAGTAGTAGGGGATAAGTCCCTAAATTATCTCCTTCTCCAACTCTTCATAATCTGCCCAATATTCTTATAATATTCCATAAAAAATAAATAGTATTAGGCACAAATATTCAATTATTCATAAACCTTCCTAATGAATATATTAAGTTAAAAATAAATTATCTAATGCAAAAAAAGAGGTTTAATGTGCTGAGGGATTGTCATGGGCCTTAATTTATGTCTAATTTCAAGGCCTATGATACACCCGTGCTGAAAGGGTTGCTCATCCTCTGAGCAACTTAGTGACCTCATTGTGCCTCATCCATGGCCTTGGTGGCCTCTCTCTTATCCATTAAGAATATTGGCTGTAAGTTTTGCAAGGACATGCCAAAAAACATATTTATGCAAAGAAAAATCCTTGTTTCTTGAGACCATTATTTTGCCCTCTTCCCCTTATTCAAGATGGTTCTGAATAATTTTTTCAGTTTCGCAAGGTGTTCCACACCCTTATCAACATTTTGTTACCTTGTTCCATGATATATTTTCCTTAGGACTGCCTCCTGTAGGATTTCTGGGTCACTGTAATTCTTACAGGATCATCTTGTAGAAAACACAATCCCTTTGTAAACTGAAATAAAGGAGTGGAAAAAATGACAAAAATGGTGGAGGAATGAATGGTAATGAGTGGTGAAATAAAAATGTGAGTGACAAGGGTCTCTTTGTGATCCTCCTTTTCTCTTTGACTATCCTTCTTGCTGACCTGCAAATGGAAATTTCATGAAAATGGAAAGGATGCTCTCTTTGTTTGTTTGTCTTTTTTTTTCCAAAAATGAAATGGGATAGATGAATGATGAATAGATAGTGAATATGAAGTGGATGGAGGGCTTGGAGTGTTGCAGTGACCTTGGCCTTTGCAAAAATTTCTTCTTTTAAATGTTGTCCTCATTCCTGGAAATCATCACCCTTCATAATTTGACTTTTCAGCATTGCATGAGTGAAGGAGTGAGCTACAATCAACTAGTTAAATGTGGCTGAGACTGCTGACCCATCCTTAACTTATAAAGCCTCATCTCTCATGCATTTACAAAAAAATTCTAACAATAATATGTTCAAGAGAAGAGGTCAAGTATATTGCATACCTGTACCTACCTAATGGTTGTTGGAGAGACATGCATGCTACTACTGAGTTGATGTTGATGCAGGTGTTGGATGGTTATGTTGATGATCCTGATGCTTTTGCTAAGCTCTGGAGGAGCTTCTTTGACCTCTAGATCTCCTTTAAAGCTGTTCACTGCCAATATTGTAAGCGTTGTTCTGTATCCTGTAGGTTTACAGGACAATTACTTGTTTTGTCCATATCTCCCGAACGGTAGACTGGATTGAGCCAAAACGTTTTAAGCATGTTGCCATCATCATTACACACCTCCCCATAGAAAAATTTTGGTCAATCGATGAATGGATCTCAAGAAAAACTAAAAATTGTTGAAGGTGATGGAGGCCAATTTCTTGGAAACCGTGCATTGGAATTTGCTGAAATTTCTTGGGCATGTTACAATCATCCATATGCATCTCTCCATGAAACAAATTTTTAAATGGATGTATGGATATTGAGAAAATGCAAAAATGGTTGAAGTTGATGGAGGCCAATTTCTTGGAAACCATAAACTGGAAGTTGCTGAAATTACTTGAGCATGTTACCATCATCCATATGCATCTCCTTTTGTAACAAATTGGCAAATGGATGCATGGTTTCCAAGTTATGGAAAAAACAAATTTCTACTCTATGTGTTTTTGTATCCTATAATAAAATAAAGCATCCTGTAGTTTTTTGGGACATCAAGAGAAGATGAGTGATAGAAGCTTGAAAATGATGGGTGGATGGTGAAAATAGATGAGGGTGATGGATTGGCAATGGCCTTGGCCTTGTTGGAGCATTTGAGAAAAGTAGGAGAAAGTCAAAATTTGACTTCTTTTCACTAGGCTTGACCAATTTTCCTTTCGGTACCAACTTGTTCTTGTTGCTTGTAGATGTTGGAGAGTACATGCATGCATGGAGCAAGGATTCTTTTACTTTTTTCTTCTAGGCCTACTAGCCACCACAATGAAGTTTTCAACTAGTAGGTCTGCCAAGGCACCTCAAAGAAGGTTTTTGCCTAGGATCCTCTTTTTTTCTCATTTTTTTCCCAGCCCATTGATCGCCTCATGGAGGTTTTCAATCAATGAGCCAATCTAAGGCACCTCCAAGGAGGTTTTAACCTTATGTTTTTTTTTCTCTTATTTTTCATTCTGGTTTTTTTTTTTTTTTTTCCATCTTACCCTACTTGAAAAACAAAATCAATTTCAAGTATAAGAATACTTCCAATGGAGCCATGTGCACATCAAGGTGATAGACAAAATCATGTGAAGGGTTGAAATGTATGCTGTGACATTTACCTAGATTTCAGAGACCAGATGATTTGTCTTTGAAAGGATGAAGCATAGTTGAGGCACATAGTGATGTTGCAACTTAGTGACTGTCTGGAACCATATTTCAATATAGTTGTGATGTCCTTGGTCCTTTTGCTGATCTGAATCATTCTTCATGTCTTCTTCTACCATGACCTTAAAATTCCTCTTTTTGTTGATTGTTCTCTTGAATACATGGAGGATTTGATGGTAACCATGAAGGAGTTCTCTCAATCTCACATTTTGATGTATTCTCTTCATTAATCGCAGCCCATGGTTCCCTAGTACTCTTATTTGAATCTTCTTCTTTTGGATGTAGTCCTTCAATGGTATCAAGAGAATCCCTTTTCTACAATACTCTCCCTGAGCTATGGTGAATACCATTGAGCTAAAGAGGAGATGTTTGGAAGTGTTGTACCTCAAAATTGTAAGTGGTCTGAGCTACTTCAATGTGTGGGTTTGGAAATGGTGGTATAGGTAGTTGAGTGGGAGTGGATATTTGAGATGGATATGGTTGGGGTTGTGGCTGGGGTGGAGGTGAATGGTAAGGATAACATGGAGTTTGGTATGGAGGATATTGAGGAAACTACTGAGGATATTGTGGATGGCTCCCATAAGTTCCTTCTCAACCTTGTTGCCAATATTGGTTTTGGGGTTGAGATTGCCAATGTTGCCAAGGAAAGAGTGTGTTCCAATTACATTGAGGTGGATGTGCATAAGCTTGAAATTGTGAATTAGGCTCTTGCATCATGTCATGTTGAATAGGCTGGCATGGTCCTCTTGGAGCTACATAACATGGTTGTATTGGGAATCGACTTGGTCCATTTTCCTCTTGGTAAAATTCCTTCAACCTTGGTAATGATGGACAATGTTCAACATCATATGATTCTGCAACACAAATATCAACATTTTCTTTTCCTTCATCTTGCATTCTTAACATTTCTACTTGTTTTGTTAGATTGCTAAGAATTTACGTTTTAAAATCATCAAACAACTTTCCAAGTTTAGCTTGACTTACCGATCTTGATGTTGATTTACCTACTCTTGCTTTTCCTCTTGATATGTGTTTGCATGTTTCACAAATTTCCTCAAATGATAATTGATATACATCACCTCTACTCATGAGATTAAGGAGATCAATCCACTCATCCCTAATTGTTCTAAGTAACATGGTTTTTAGTGTGTCAGATCCTAAAAGATGTATTTTTCCCCTCTTAACATTGTACATAAACCTCTCTATTAGATCCTCAAGGCTCTCATCTTCTCTTTGATTCATTATAAAGATTTCTTCTTTAAGATCACGATCCTTATATGTTTCTATAAATATCTTTTTCATATCATTCCATGATCTTATTGAATTAGTCCCTAAACTCATGAACCATTTAAGAGCTCTATCCTTCAAAGTTGTCAGAAACAATCTCAATTTTTGAGTTTTTAATGAGTAACCATAAGAACTACAAACAATCTCAAATTCAAAGAGAAAGGTTTTCGGATCCTCTGACCTTAGACCATGAAATTTTGGAAGAAAATATGGAGCAATGTTCTTCATGTGCACACTTCCATCAGTATCTTGAATGGGAAATCCGATAGGATATTCCTCATTATCATCATCACCATCAATTTCTTTTACATTCATTGCCATATTCTTCTTCTAACTGGAAAAGTGAATGGTGTTATGGCTGTTACTACACCATGTGATCAAATGTGGGGGCGGGTTGGTGTTGAAGAATTTTGATTTTGTTTTCATGATTGAATGAAAACTATAATGCAATGAAATTTTCTACTTTGAAATTAAATATGCCCAATGAATTTTTTATTTTTATTTTTTTATTTTTGCAAAAATTAAAACGAAATGAATCAACTAGGGAATAAGACAATGCATACTTGACACCTCCCCGGCAACAGTGCCAAAAAGTGATGAGCCTCAGTATTGCAACAAGATTATTGCAACTCCCAAGGCCACCGACTTTAATTATCAACTCGTGGTTCCTACAAACCTAAGAGGTATCGACACTATATGTGTGGCATACAGTGTGTCCTTCCTTTGCTATCATGATGTAATTGAATACATGTACTGGATTCAAATCCTAAACTAATTTCGGAAAATGAAATGTTCGAAATAGAACCTTAACCTATTGCAAGAAAGAAAGTACAAGGGAAGAGACGGAAATTCAATGCTAAATCGCACCATTTCCTAATTAACTGCCAAGAAACTATGCTTTTCAATAATGCTAAATTATCATGAACCAAATGCTGCTATCTAAGCATGGAAATAAGAAGCATCAAACATCAGTAATGTGTGAGTAAAGGGATTGAAATATGTCTTTTTGTCTTTTTGTCTTTTCATGCAAAATCAGATATGCAAGCTAATTTCCTTTGGTAATGTGGCAGGTGAATTAACAATGTTGGAGGCTAGATGGAAAGGTTAGGAGATGGTTGGATGGTGTGGGATACCCTTGGGAGGCTTTTGGTGATTTCCTAGAGGTTTTCCCTCAATTCAGACTCAAAACAAGCCATTTCAAGAAAACCTACAGGATGTACTAGAAACCTATACGATGATCCCGTAGGAATTACAGTGAACCTACAAGATACAACCGAGAGAAAAATGTGAGGTTCTTGAGGTGATAGAAGGCATAGGAACGGTGTGTGATGGTGGAATGGAGTGGGAAAATTCCTAGCATCCCTTAGAACTCAAAACCAAACTTGGGAGATGGATGGATTTGCTCAAAAAGCTTGGAGAAGTTTCCTCGTGAAGTGATGAAATTTCCGAGGGTTTAATGACCAAGAAAATCAAATCCAAATTGGATGGAAATTTTTTGTATTAACTAGGATGCATTAGGTCCCTATTTCAATTTTAATCACTTGAAAAGACCTATGTTAACCCATGCAAAAAAAATAAAAAACATTACTAGTTGAAAATCTAGAAAATTGAGAACTAATGAGCTAGTAAATCTAAAAAATGCCTAACCAAATCAAGTGAAAATGCACTGTGGTAATTTTTTTATGAACTAGAATGTTTTTGTGATCTAATTCGAGTGGAATAAAGTTTATTGAAGCTCGTTAGCATGACCTAAAAAATAGCAGAAATTTATTGTTCTTTGCTAAAGAGGAGGTCCAACAATCTAGATTTGGGAATAAGAAGACAAATACAAGAAACTCAAAGATTATTATGAACTTCCAACACTTTCACAAGGATTAAATAATTCTTTTTATCCTTCAAAACAACTTACTTCAGCCATTTAACACAATCCTACAACAAGAAATCATTAATACTAAATGGAGAAATAGAAAGAAATAAAAACTAGAGATGCATGTGAATAAGCAGTGAAAAGAAGGAAAGAAAATGATACAAAAGGGATTTGAGGTTGCTGGGATGGTCAAGCCCAAGGAAACTCAGAGACCTATGGAGGAGAACAAGATTTAGAAGCTGAACATGACACCAATATTCATTATTTTCGTCAATAGAATGACATCTCTACAAGAAAATACAATGAAGCTGCAAAAATACAAGCTCTCTCCAGAATAACACAAATAAAAATCTTCCCCTAGAGGAAAATTCGATTTCATGCTTATACAAAATGATTAGGAATCATTCTCCATGAATGGAGGAAGATTTCCCCACCAAAATCCCTTGATTAGTGGATCTAGTGCCCAATACTAGAAATTTGAATTAAATGGTAGGGAACACTTTCCTAGATTTTCTGAACCATTCTCTAGAGGCAAATTCGAATTGGTACTTATAAAAAATGATTAAGGATCATTCCCCATGGATGGAGTAAGCCTTCCCCACAAAAATCACTTGATTAGTTGATCTTCTCCCTTGATTAGTGGAACACATTGCTAGATTTTCTCAATCATTGGAGTTCCATAATTTGTTCCATAATTCCATAATATCTTCTTGACTTAATATTTACTTTTGATCCTCCAGTAGTAGGGGACAAGTCCCTGAATTATATCCTCCTCCAACTCTTCATAATCTACCCAATATTCTCATAATATTCCACAAAAAATAAATAATATTAGGCACAAATATTCAATTATTCATTAACCTTCCTAATGAATATATTAAAGTTAAAAATAAGTTATCTAATGCAAAAAGAGAGGTTTAATGTGCTGAAGGATGGTCATAGGACTTAATTTATGTTTTTAATTAGAGGCATTGGCCTTAATTTATGTCTAATTTATAGTTCCATCAAAGAGGTGAACTGTGTCTGTGTTGTAGGATAGAGGCCGAGAGCCTATGGAGTAGAAGAGGGTCGAGAGTAGAGTATATGCTATAGAGTGAGTAGAGAAGATAGAGTGTTGCATGGGTTGTGTAGAGGAAAGGTTTCATGGGAGAACAAAGTTGATATTAGGAAAAGTTGCTACCATATACAAAGAACTTTAGTTCATTATTAAGTGTTGGTTGGAGACTGCATACAAGAAGTTGTTGCTTCCATATCTTGTGGGTGTCTAAGGAAGGCTGGGAGGTTGATGCCTCTTGCAAGTTGGTGCTTGAAAACATCCAAGGAGCTAGAAATTGTTTCTTGCAAAAAATCCATGAATTTGGTACTTTATATGGTGCTTTTGGTAAGATGATAAGGTGTCTACAAAATAAGGGAGGTGGTTCGTTTTGTTAGTGGGTACTAGAAAACAATCAAAGGGAGCTGATGATTTGTGTGAGTGGTGTCTCACAAGCATTGATGTAATATATAGTTTCTCTTATTTACATCAAATAACAAATAAGCTTTGGTGGTTTTTCTCCTAGAAGGGTTTCCACGTTAAACCTTTGTGTCCAATGTGTATGTTGCTCATTGTGCTTTTATTCATGTGATGATTTATGTTGTTGCACCTGATATATTGTTGATTTCTCACATGAATGGTTACAATTTTTGAATGAGAAAATATAAATTGGCATAAAATTTTTAAGTTAGCCTTAATATTAATTCACCCCTCATCTTAGTATTAGAATTGTTTCCAAAAATTAGTGTCAGAGCCAAGTTCCTTCAGGAACAACTTAACTGCTCAAAGACAGATCAGAGGGAAATAATGGCTAATCAAGTTTGACTAATAGAAAAAGGAGTTCCATTACTAAATTGATCAGACTATAAGCTCTAGAAGATTAGAATCATATTTGATGGTAATCAATGAAGACATTTGGTTCTCTGTGGTATATGGAGAAAGCGAAGCTCACTATGAGAGACTACAAGCTGATGTAGTCTCATTGAGACATGAACTAGAAAATAAAAGTAGAGAGTTGTCTCAATATCAAAATATTGAGGAGAGAAACAATTCCTTGGAAGATATGCCTGGGAGAAATAGATCCCCTCTCATCAAGGTTGGTTTTGATTTCGAAAAAATCAAAGGAAAAGAAATTGTTGGACAACAATAAGAGCAAGAGAAGAAAAGTCAGCATTAGAATGACAAGTAACAACAACGAGAAGAGTTCTAGAAGAGAGCCAAGAAGCAATAAGGAAGAATATAAGATAACCATGGAAGACACATGAAGAACTAATAGACATCCTCTCCAATCAAGGACCAAGCCCTTAGATAAAAGGTACCTTCAGTCGTCAAAATCCCTTTTATGGCTATTGTTTTTCTTCCAATAATTTTGGACATATAGCCATGCAGTGTAGACAAAAAGTAAGAAAACAAAGTGTGTGGAGAAATAGAAGGAGAAAACATGTCGGTAGTAGCAGAGGCTTTGATAGGAGTGATACTGAGAATAGAAATACTTTTGTCCCACTACTATATGTTGTCGATTGCTACCACTATGGAAATGTTTGGCACAAGGTAGCCGATTCTAGACAAGAGAATTTGAGGCATGCATCTTAGATGATGCAAGAAAATGAAGCAATTTAACAAACAAAGATGGGAAGAAATAAATCAGTAGCGGAAATTGAGTTTGTCTTCAATGATCTGTATCAAAAGGAATTGCAGAATAAAGGAGGAAGAAATACCTCTATTATTTCCAATCGAAATCAGTGCAAGCCTCAACTAATGAATGGGAGTAACATCTCAATAAATTATGCCTTGAAAAAAGGGAAAAAAATCAGTGAGAGGAAGTCATGGGTGAATAAAGAGGAACGAAAGGAAAATTTTCCTCTATCACTATGCAAGAAAGAGAAAACCCAAACAAGGGAAGATAATAAGATGGAAGGAAATGCTCCTGTTAGGGGTTGACCAAAGAAAGTTTGGACGAAGAAGGAGGACGATATGCTCAATGGAAATAGATCCTCTATTTCTATTCAGTAAAGGAAGAAGATTTCCTCAAGGGAGGCCAAATAAATAAAATGAAGGCTTAACAAAGATTATATAAATAGATGCCTCTAAACATTGAAGGTATGATTGTGTCCCTTTCTTATTACAGTAATAAATTGGTTTATTTCAAATGTATCACCATAGCAATAGAAAGGAGAGATAAACTAACATTATTTCAGGGGGAGTAAACAACATACTTTATGTAGTGGAAGAAGAGGTGTTGTAGTAGAAGTGTGGAATCAAGTCAACTCCATACTATCAATCCCCACATAGAATCAAGGAAGAAGATGTAGGAGATTAGAGTGCATTGGATCATGGAGAGTTCCCTTGGTAGCAATGGCAGGAAATGATTTTTTTCAGCCTCACGAAGAAGGATTGCATAGGAAATGAAATTTTTGCACCTTGGGTGGAATACCCTCATTTGATTTAAGTTATGAATTAGAATATGACTTGCAATATTGTGTTCATGAATAAAATTAGTATAATATTTGCATGCACCTTAGATTTTAATTTGGATTGCTATGTCAATTGTTGATCTAGGTTCATATGGAGTTATCTTTTCAAGTGAATTTCCATTTGTTTCTGAGTAGGAGGTATAAGAGATTGCTTGATAAATTGTCCAGTTTGTATAAACTTTTTAGTGGAATTGGTATCATGTAAGCAACAATCCATATTTGAATTATCATGATCTCAGGGGTATTAGAGTTAGATAATATATATTCTCAAGTGAAGTGAGCACAGTCTTAGCAACAACAACAATGGTCAAGAACAAGCTGAAATAAATCACTAATGATTGTTATTTGTAGCAGCAACAATACCATGATCAATTTTAATTGGTATTGCTTTCCTTTTAATTGGTACAAAAGAAGCATTGGCAAAGAGATTAGTCATTCAAGGACCATAAGGTGTTCAAAACAAGATGCATTCAAAGAAGAGGCAGTATATGTTCATCCGGAGTATATCACATCTGTTTATTTTCTAAAGCGACAACAACAACTAAAAAAAGCATTCTGCAAAGAAGAATGCACATCAGAAGCAAAAAACCTCTATCATTAATTGTCAGAGGGAGAAGAAGAAGAAACTTGTAGCCCTTTTCCATTAATTTAAAATGGGGAGAGTATGTTTTGGTGGCCCATGCAAAGGAGAGAAAGATATTTGTGGCTCGTGCAAGGAGAACTATGGAAGTAGCATGAGGAATGACCATCAATATGTAGAAGTGAAGAGGTGTTTCCATTAATACCAAAGGGGGAGATTCTTTGACAAATTTCATTTCCTAGATGGCTATTCATAGCAAGTGTGTTTCCATTGATGTCAATAGTCATTCCAACAGATGTGTTCCATAGTTGGCATTGTCTAATAGTTAGCAATAGTGTTGGCATTGATGTCAACCAGACTAGCATGGATGTTTGTGGAAGCACATGTTGGCTTTGATGTCCACTAACCTAGCTATGATGGAAATTGGGCTAGAAAATACCAGCATTAGTGTGCATGCAGTGTCAAGCTCAAGGGGATACCATGGTTATTGTATCTTGTAGATAATCATCATAGTAGTAGGATTATTAAATAAGCCATAAAAATATCACCATGATGGTTGGAAGTCCCAATATTTGGAGCCATTTCTAGAGAATCAAGTTATCTCAAATTCAAATGAAACTCACCTCGATGGAAAGAGCTCATAAAAAAATTTCTAGTGGTATGTAGAAGTCTAAAAATGTCCTCTTGGTTTGAGATATAAAGCTATTGAAAGTGCTAATGCCCCAAAGTAAAAATATTACAAAGTTAGAGGCTTCGATATGCTTTCAGAATGAAGCTAAGTTTGGCACATTTCCAAAATATAGTGGACTGGTTAGTGATGCCTCCGACGATAGGATCGGGCATATGTGGCTAGATAAAAAAGTAGCGTGAAGCAGTTTTATTTCTTGACAAGTGGACCCCACTTGGTGTTAATACACCGATAACATTACCCTAGTAGATTTGTTATAGTGCTCAAATAGATTGTGCAAGATAACACCAACATATGATGCCATCTCGGTGGATTTACCCAAGTGGATGCATCTCGGAGGATTGCAAAGGGGGAGCAAAAAGGAAGCACTAGGAGACAAGTAGCGAGCTATGATGCGACATTCTGATGAGCCTTAAGATGGTAATCTTGTCAGGATTGGAGGCCACGGGTGGTGGTTTCCTAAAACATCGATCACAAAAATCAATGGTGGAGAATAAATTTCAGACCTCTCCTCCAAATACCACAAAATATAATGGAGTGGTGTCGAGTTCTTGAACTAGGTGGTTTTTGATAAATGACTTTAACAAAGGAAATTTGTGAAAAATAATGCCTCAGAATCTTCTCTCTCCTTTCTGATAGTGAGAGACATGGTAGCATTAAATTGGCTCATAGGAGATGGTAGTGGTTGATGACATTAGCATGATGTAGTAGTAGAGGGGACATGTGATAGGCAGATTCAACATTTTGGGGGGCGCTAATGGGGAAAATTAAGGTTACAAGTGTCACCACTCAATAGGCATCATGTGGGGTGATGATGTAAGCATGGCAACATATAGGAAGGGTTGGGTAGTAAGTGTTGGGACATGTCTACATTGACATCAAAGAAATAAACAACCAATGAGAAGTAAGTACTTCGACCCTGCTAGACAACTAATCTCGTACAGGGAAGTCAAGTGGTTTGTTAATGGTGAGAAAAGAGGAAGTGTTAGACGACAGATGCCAGGCTGACTAGGAATCAAGATGATATGGGAATTGTGAGAGATAACTCACTCCGAAAAGTAATTGATTGGATGGTGATTGCAATGGGTGGTCCCACATGACACCCTAGCCCAACAGGAATACCCTGATGGAGATAAATGTGCAGACAAAGAGAATCACTAGGAGGAGAACATCGGGCAGATGTGGGCATGTCAGAGTATGAGCCAATGGAGAATGTGTCATGACACATTAGTTACATAGCTCATCTCAATGGGGCCTTTGATTTGTCAATAAAAGAATCTGGTGGACCCCATGGGACATGTATACCCCATAAGAGGACCCCAAAATTTTACAAAGGAGGCACAAACACTATTGTTAAGTTAGAGAGGTACAAGCTAAGCGCTCTCACAAGCTTACGTGCATTAAATGATACTAAGGGTTACAACACTGAGTATTGTGGTAGACAAGAGATTAAGTGCCAACATGAGAGGGGCTATAATAAAAAAACTCGTGGATTTATATTTGAAAGCACAGTTAATGAAAATACTTTGGTCTTTGGAAGAAGAGGATAGTGGCTACTTTGGCAGGGTTCCATCATATTTGGTGGTTATGCCATAATTGTTTATGACCATAGTTGGAGTGAGAAATGCTTGGAGAACAGTATTAGAGGCATAGAACGGGTTGAAAATGAGATCTATGATTTGAAGTCAAGGGAAGCTATAGAGGGTGTTGGAAAAAGGAGCATGAGATACAGATTGAGTTTATGATCTTGAATCAAATAAAATAAAACCACCTTTGATATTCCCTGCATGACATGAAGAATTCAATTGAAAAGAATGTTGAGTGCAGAAGATCTCATCATAGTCCAAGAGAGCCATTCTTATAATATACTCAGATCTCTATGGGAAATCAAGAAACATGAACCTTTTTGTAGCCTGAAATTTAACTGATAATTAATTCCCATTATCAAGAAACACTCAGAATCCCATTCTCAATTTTTAATGTCGGTGCAATGGCCAAGTTTTGGACACAACAATACAATGGAGAGCCATGTTGAAAGTACGCTCTTGGGCAATGTGGATAAAATCGGAGACAAAATCGTTCCCTATGCAACAAAGGAACAAAATCCATTATGTAATGGAGCAATGTGGGTGGAATGCAACATTTTTGAGTGAGCTAAGTGGAAAACCCTATGTAAGTGCTGCTCAACAGAGTCCAAGTGTGTATGTGCTGCAATAAAGAGATCAAGAGAGCATTTGGAGTACAAGAGGGTTGAGAGGAGAGTTGATGTTAGAGAATGAGCAGAGAAGATAGTGTGTTGCATGGGTTGTGTAGAGGAAAGGTTGTAGCGGAGGAAATAGTTGATATCAGGCAAAGTGGTTGCCGTCTATAGAGAACATTAGTTGCTTATTGCGTATGGTTTGGATCCTGCATATAAAAGGTTGGTTCTTCCATCTCTAGTTGGTGTTTGAGGAAGACTTGGAGGTTGCTACCTCCTACAAGTTATTTCTTACACAAATCCAAATAGATGCAAGTTGGTTCTCGCAACAAATCCACAAAATTGATCCTTCATATGTTGCTTCTAGTAAGTTTATCAATTGTCTACAAAAGAAGGCAGTTGGTTCTTCCTATTAGTGGGTGCTAGCAAAGAGTCAAAGGGAGTTGGTGCTACCCATGAGATGTCGGGTCAAAAACATTAATGTAATAGAGTAGGTGGTATTATTTACATCAAATAAAAGATAATCTTTCATGGTCTTTTATCCTAGAAGTGGTTCTACATTAAATCTTTGTGTCCAATGTGTATGCTACTCATTTTTTTGGTATTCATGTGATGATTTTTCTTGGTGCACATGATATATTGTTGATTGCTCGCATGAATGATTTCCGTGTTTGAATGAGAAAATATAAATTGGCATAAAAATTTAAAGATAGCCTTAATACTAATTCATCCCCCCTCTCAATATTAACATTGTTTCCAACATACTAGCCATGACATAGTCTGCATTCAACACATATTCATCAACCATAGTGCTACAACTAGCACCCACTTGCACTACTGTGCACATAAACTATCTCAATAGAAATTGTAATAGTACAATTGTCTTAAAACATCATCATTCCTTTAGGCAATATCATAAGCACATACTCATATCGTGCACCTAATCAAGAATTTGATCAATACTTTAAGTGTGCATAAGGTTCAAGAATCATAATCAATAATTTATGGCACACCTATATGGAAAATACTAGTCACTTGTAGCAAACCTCATATTAATATACTCACCACATTGTCACAATATGCATATCAATAGAAGTAGGTGTCATATTTTCCAGGATCTCATTAACACCTTAATTTTCATAGCCTTCATTCTCCAATACTATACGCAACATTTTCGTTGGCTTCCCAATTATGTTTTCAACCTACTTTCGGTTGCATATTTACAATTAAGCACTATTAGTCATCTTAATCATGTTATAATAGTATGCTACTCAGATTCTTTATGCCTACACATCCATTGCAATATGCACCTAGCATATCATTATTTAATATCTATTTTAGGTCTATGCATCTATAAACTATTTCAACTCTTGTACTTTATCATGCCTATGATATTATTTATCAACTTATGAAAACTTCCCAAAAAATATAAGGAAAGCGTAAAACAACAAGAAATAATTTAAGGGATTCCCCGCTCACAATTTGACTACATGATTCAGCCATGAACCTTTCCAATATTGTTGGGTTGCTCTAGAGAATCTAGTTAGAATTCCACATGTCTTCTTGTTATATCAACTCAAAGAAATCTTTAAATAATATCAATTTATTCATATATAAATCAAAATAATTTCACATAAACACATATGTATGTAATACACAATCACCAATGAAATTTGACAAACAAAAATCACTTACACCCAACAAACAATAATTCATTTCAAATAACACAAAGTTCCAAATTTTAATTTCCAAGGCTCTAGTATAGCACCTTTTCTTTTCATTTCATTTATCCTAGAGCCCATCTAGCCAAAGTGTTGAACCTGGAAGCTATAGTACTACTCTGTAACATACCCAGTCCCCTCAATGACTTACAGAGGTAGAGTAGCCAAAATTTTATTTTTCCATTTACTAGCTTGGCAATAAGGTATGATACCACTTTGTCACATTCCCTCATTAAATTCATCCTAAAAACACTTGCAAAAATTTTATTTTCATCTCTCTTAGATTTTGTCAAACACTTTACATGTAAACCTCTCTTCAAATACTCTGTGTACAACCAATTGAGTAGTATTTTTCTTGTATACATTTTGTCGAAAATTTTGTTTGAAATCAAGTTATAAAAATTCCTTTAATTCCACTTCTAACATGCTAACTAAAACATACCACTTAATTGTGCAACTTTTGATTTTTGTCTATGAGGTATTCTATCAAATATTTTGTATGGAAATTGTAATAAAACACCTTTAACACATTCCTTCAAATTATTTGCATGAAAATAGACATATATAAACTAAAACAATATTATCATATAACAATACTATCCCCATCCACAAAACAACATTTTCATTATGGAATTTCATCGAGTTTGTATACAACGAATCATTAAAGAATTAAAGCATTTCTTCAAACACTTTGCATGCAAACTAATATAGCAACTTCTTTAGTGCATATATCCTAAATTATAGTAGTCCAAATTCTAAAAATTGTTCCAAATGATTAGTGGGAATTCCCCTCACTATAGTACATATTTCAACCTCTAGAACCTCCCAAATGAAAAGTGATAGAAGAAATGCGAACATGACGTGTTTTATGCATGCTTTCTAGGGACAATCAAGAAGCTCTAATTCCTATGGTCATATCTCCTAAAATATCACAACACGATATATGGAAGTTGGACTAGATTATCATTGGCATTTACCCTCATGATGATCCAACTTTTAACTTCTATAACCTTCTTGTAGAAAGGTTATAATAAAAATACCAACATGACATTTTGATTCACGATTTAAGGAGAATTTATGAATCTCGACATCCTTTGATCATATCTCCTAGAATATCGTAGCCCAAGATCTAAAAGTTGGGGGAAATGAGCAATGGGATTTACCCTCACTATAGGACCAAATTTTAGCTCCTAGAATCTCCCATAGGAAACGTTATAAGAGAAATGCCAACATGGCCTATTAAGGAACCATTTAGGAAGCTCAAACTCCTTTGATCATATTTCCTAAAATTTTGTGATCCAAGATCTAAAAATCATACCAAAGGACCAATAATATTTCTCTTCATCATGGTCCAAGTTTCAAATTGTGGAACCTCCCAAAAGAAAACATGGTAGAAAAGTGAGCAATTGTAACCATAGGGACCTATATGTCCACATGCACATATTAACTTGAACATAAAAATCAAGACATCTTTCTTACAACCTCAAGGTAGAATTTCAATGTAAGCCACAGAATAGTCACGGCATTTTTCCTATTAATTCCATGCAATAGTTTCCTATAGCCATGAAAAATTATCATAGTAAATTAAATAAAGAATTGATCACCATATTCATATCTCAAAAATTAATAATATTTATTGACATCTAATAATGGATGGAACTAAATGTGGGACTTTGATTTTTCACCCAATGATAGACAAGTTGCAGCTTGTATTTCTTGCAGCAATCACCCTTAAGCCAGATCCACGATCTAACAAGATTTTTCAAGAAAACTCAGTTCGAAATCATGATCACAAGTTTGGCTCCTTGACCAAAAATCCATTTTTTTCTCAATATTTTTTAATTCAACCAAAATTCAACCCACTCTTACTATTCCAATGTCATTTATCAATTTTCTTATGTGTCTCTTCATGTTTCTCATGAAACTAGTGTTCCACGAGGACGCGTCCTCCAAATTCTGGTGCAAGCACCACTCGCACCTGATGCACCTAGGATAGGGGATGTTTGGGGGTGTGTTTCCACATGCACCATTTTTTGGGAGTCATGGGGAGATGCAAGGGGGTGTGTTTCCTTAGTGTGAGCAATGTGACTCCCTAAAATGGGTGCATTTTGGTGTCCCCCCTCAAACGAGTGCTTTTGGGTGTCCCCTTTTGGGGGGGGATGCATCCCCATTGAATTTGTCTAATAAGCCCTAATATAGAAAAAAAGAAAAGAATGTATTAAAAAAACTTAAAAATAAAATAAAAAATATACAACATAACTTAAAAATAAATAAAAAATAAAACTACCTGGGTTAAAACTTAACTTACCCATCCATTTTATTAAACAAAATTACATGTCATTGACCTAAACTTTTCTTTTGTCATTATCGTTAAGCTTTCTTTCTTGTCAAGATCCTCTTCCTCGATAGAGAGTTCTCTCCTATCGTCGAGCTACAACTTCTACCTCGAGCTCCAAAATCCACTGAGGATTATGAATCATTTTCTAGGTCATTTTTCCGAGTTTCTTCCCTCAAGCTCCAAAATCCACCACCACCCTTGAATCCTGCATGCCACTACTTATATCCTGCAGGTGTATTGACTCCATTTTCATCCAAACCTCTAGCATTCTTTCTTGCAGCTAACAGCCATGAACCACTAGTCGTTTTTTGTTTGCAACTACCAACCGTAGATCCTCTGTGGATCAAGACTCCAAGTAAGTTTTACAAAATGTTTTTAAAATTAAATTTTATTTTTGTATGTTATGGAATCAATAAAGGAATTTCGATTACACATTGTATCATAGTTTCAATTGTGTAATTTTTTTTTTTTTATTCTAAAACTACTGAGTGTGTAATTTTTTGTTAGATGTAATCTTTTGTTAAATTTTAATTCTAGTAGATATAGAAAATGAAATTTACACAATAGTTTCAAAATGACAAAATGTACATTCCTCATTTGAAATTTACATTATCAGAAATTTAAAATTTTAAAACCCTTTTTATAGGGCATAAAACATAAAAAAAAATTGCAAATTAAATTAAAACATAGAAAGCTGCAAGTGAAAAATGAGTGATCACGATATCATGACCAGTCATAGTGCCACTGACAGTGATAGTGAATATCATCCTCAAACAAGAGGTCCACTTGGAATTGAAATCTCATCGATATTGAATGGAACCCATGGAAATAGTGCAACTAGTTTTGTTCCGAGTGCAACACCATCAAAGACATTAGCAGAATATGAAAAGGGTACATTTGATCGAAGAAAACCTCTTTTTGTTATATTTTAACAAAATGGTTGGCTCCTCAACCCAGCCAAAAGAAGGAAATAAAAGAGGTGGGGCACGCCATTGCTTATGCAATGTTTGTGGTCATCCGTGGATTTGGAGTTGTAGCCAGATTAGGATGCATTTTTTGTGTATAGGTAGAAAAGGGGTTCATATATGTACAAAATTAAATATGCTGCAAAAATCAGAAATCTTAAGGATGCTAATGAAAATAGATGCAAAGGGAACTTCTCAAGAAATAATTTCATGGCCCAAGCTCATCAAAATATTGATGAACCCACAACCTCCAAAATAAAATTAAAACAAATGAAAAATATGCCTCCACCATCTCATGTTGGGACTAATTTTCTTGTTCTTGTGCAGTGGGACTAAATCTTACAAGGATGTATAGTAAATTTAATCATGATGATATAGATGATTCTATTGGAAACTTACTTTTTCTCAATGGAATTCCTTTCCATGTTAGTCATTCTCCTTACTACAAGGAGATGGTGAAGGAAATTGTAGCAGCAAGACCCTCATATGTGACCCCAGGTGAACATATGTTGAGGACAGTGATATTAGAAATGTATGTGGCCAATATTAATGTGCAAAAGGAAAATATGAGGCAAAACTGGGTGAGGGAAGGCTTTTCTATTGTTATGGATGTGTGGACAGACATTTTCAAACATCCACTTATTAACATCATAGTTACTCTTTGAAGGGGACGTTTATTTCTTAGAGATATTGATAGTTTAAAAAAGCACAAATATGTAACTTTCCAATTTGAGCTTTTCGTGATGCTATAGAGGAGGTTAGATCTACAAATATTGTAAAAGTTTGGAGAGATTAGCAACAATGTGTAGATCAGCAGGATTAATGATTCAGAGTAAAAATATACATATTTTATAAAACCCTTGTTGTGTGCATGCACTGAATAATGCATTAAAATAAAATGGTAAAATTGAGTGGGTATCTAACTTGGTGACAATTGCAAGAAACGTGCAAATGTTTATTTGCAGTCACAACACCTCCTGAGCCATGTATAGTTCTCCTGCAAGGAACGAACTCCTCAAGCCTACAAAAACCATATATGCTAGTTATTTTCTCTTATTAGAAGGGATGTTGGAGGTGCAGTCAGTGTTGTGGGCCATGGTTGTGATTCCAGATAGGAATAGATGCGAAAAATCCAAGATAAAGGAAGGGAATAAAATTAGGATTCAAATATCGGATAATGATTGGTTGATAGATTGTTGTTATTTGGTGTCACTCTTATGACATATAGTTGAGGTTATTCACTACATTGATGCAAATTCTCCTAGTCTTGTAGCAATCTATGAGACTTCCGATAGTATGTTGGATCATGTGAGGGTGACCATTTGTGAGAAAACTCATTCCTTAGAGTTCTATATGACCTAGATTTCACCCATTATTCAGCGTAGGTGGGATAGAATGAATACAGATGGAAACGTAGAAACATATTCACTCAAACCAATATCATATGTGGGAAATACCAAGAGAACTCCTCCCATTGAAGATCTGAAGGTCAAAAAGTGATTTTGAGCTACCATTACAAATATGTATAGTTCAGAAAAGGGAGAATAATTAGGAGACAAGGGATGCAATTTTCAAGTCTCAATGGTCACTTCAACAATCTTGATGCAAGGGAAGATCACAATGACTTAGGCTAGGAACACTCCATTGGTTGGTGGACCATGCATGGGATCGGGCTCCAAAGATCCAACAACTTGTTATTTTCTTATTATCTCAAATTTTTAGTTCATCTACAACAGAGAGGAATCGGTCCACATATAGCTTCATCCACTCTATCAAGAGGAATAGAATTTCCTTTAGGAGAGTAGAGAATCTAGTTGTAGTGCACAATTCTTTGCATTGTGCACATAGGAAGACATCAAAGTATCAGAGGGGACTTGAAACATGATGGGATGTGGATCCAAAGGATTATGCATGGATAGATTATAAGGATGGACTAGATGGGGTGCAACATGGTTTGGTTGGAGTTCCATCTTTTACTCAAGAGAGTGACTCTTATTCATATAGTGGCATTCCCATTGATGATATCCATGAATTCATGCAATAGATGGATGTAGAGGACCAATAGTTGAGGTTGAATCTTTGATGTTGATTTTATTTTCAATGTTCATTATCCATGGACCATTTTTACATTTCAATTTTAACTTTGGAGTTGTGACACTAGATATTAAGCCTCAAACTGATTCTTGACTCCTCACTCTTAACTATTTTTGAGTTAGATATGTTGAGTTATATAAATTTTGAATTTAGTAATTTACTATTTTAGTTTTCAAACATCAATATCTAGTATATAGTATATACTAATATACTAGTAAGTTTTGCTTTCAATTTAGATTCTAGAATGATGAATGATATGGATCAATGTATTTGAATATTTTAAATTTCATTATCGAATCTCAAGGTATGAATGAATGATGAGTATGCCATATGAATGATGTATGTATCAAAATGAATGATGATGACTTATGAATGCATGTCAATATTTAATTCAATTATGAATTTAAATTTTGTGTGCAGATCAAGTTTCAATGTATTACTATTACTCTATTCATGTTTTCATTATCTAATATGAACTTGAATATATATATATATTATTATATATTATATATATATTATATAATATATATATATATAATATAATATAATTAAAAATTATATACCTCGACACCCTCAAAATCTCCCTAAAATTTAAGGGTACTCCCACACTCCTCCCTTGTGTGTTTCTCCACATGAGTCTTGGTGGAACATTGAATGGAACATTTTTCTAGGTCTTTATTGCTAGTTGCACATTTCATTTTTCAATGGTGGTAACTAACATCACTCGGATTCTTCTTCATTTTCCCCCTTAGTTAGTGGATTTGTGGATCCACTCTTTAGGCCATTCAAATAAATTTAACATCATTTATAATCATAGTACAATTACGTTATAAAAATTGGTGGGAGTATAGTAGGAGTGTTACAAATACCACATTCCCAAATAACGATATTCATATGAGATTATTTTTAATTAATCAATTTAAATATAAGGGAAGAAAGGGCATAGATACTTGTGAAATAACTCTGAACCTTTGATATGTGACTATTATTAAGAATATTATAGAATATTCCACGAAGGTTAAATCTCTATCATCCAACTAATAATTGTTGAAAATTAAATTAAAACTAGAAAATCATTATTTCAAAATAGAGATGTCTATCTATGTAATTATTATTGATTTATCAACATATTAAAAGAAAAATACATCATACTATTAACTAGTGGTTGATAAAAATATAATGTTTCACTATTGTCACATACCTTTTCATTTTAAGACAATTAACCCTTTTAGTTACATTATAAAACAAACTAAAATTAAAATGAAAAAAAATATATAGACATGTATATTTTGAAATAGGATTTATAATTTTAAGTTAGTTATTAATATTTTGTGCAAGTAAATAGATGATAAACAGTGATAGGCATAAGTCCATCATAGACATCAAAGCACTTCATTCATAACCTCACATTGCCAAAATGAAAAAAAAAATATAAAATTTAACTAAATTCTTTGAAACTAACTTTAGGATTAATCACATTAGCATTATTTGCTAGTATAGGTTTCAAACCCCCTAATGTCTAAACTAGCTCGTTCAAATTGATGAACTTTATCAGCCATATCCCTATTGCATAGGGTTAAAAAAATTTATCTCAACCTTTTGTGATCCATATTGACTTTTTGAAACTTTCATATGAATCACATCATTATTATTTGTTGGTCAACATTTTGAACACTCTAATGTCACATTAGAGGGTTTAAAACCTCTACTAGAAAATGATGATGATGTGATTAGTCCCAAAGTCAGCTTCAAAGAATCAATATAGATCACAAAAGTCTAACATCAAATATTTAACTTTATTATTATTATTATACGACCTAAACATATACAAATTTAATAAACATTTTATGAGTCAAAATTATATATATATCTATCTATCTATATATATATATATATATATATATAAATATATATATTATATTATATATATAGATAGATAAGATAGATAGATAGATAGATAGATAGATAGATAGATATAGATTATAGATATTATTTTATTTATTTTATATACTTTTTAATTAAATTGAAAAGCAAAAGTGATATAATTAGTTTTTAGATAAACATTTATTAAATGTTAAATCCATACCATGGACCTATTTCGAATCTTGCTACATGTTTTTCCATCATCATATATGTGTAACTCATATATTAATTATTTTATAGCTAACACACTCATATAAATTAAACGGCCAATGGCCTTTGACATACAAAATTCCATGATAGATATCAAGAAACTTATTTCATGATACACGTGACATTAGCAAGCTTAAGTTCAAAATATAAAAATAAGAAATGAAAAACTTATTTTAAATTATTATTATTATTATTATTTTTAAATAAAGTTTGAGTCGACCTAATGGTTAAGAGCATGTGTTTCCTCCTAAGAGGTCACAAGTTCAAAAGCAGAGGGGGGTAGAGTATGTGTGTCTTGTTAGACTTAGAAGTCAAATCATTGTGCGGAGGTATGAGTTAAACATTAGCATTCAAATCCCTCCATGGAGGTATGTAAGTTAAATAATTATAGTCAAATTGGGGTCTCAAGTTAAACATTAGCAGTCAAATTGAGATCTCATACTGGCTTAGCCGTGACCTTAAAATTGAATAATAATAACTATTATTATTATTAAAATAAAAATATATGAGGTAAACATATCTAAGAAAGATTTACAATCCATGAAGATTTATTCTTATTTTACCCTGAGGATTTTAAACATATCTAAGAAGATTTATATCCATGAAGATTCATTTTTATTTTACCATGAGGATTTTAAACTTGTAAATAGGTTTTGTTACATTACCCTGGACCAATACCATGAATTATTTATACCACTTACTCAAAAAACATAATTCATTTTATAGTTAAAAAGTTTGATAATTTTTTATTTTAAGAAAAAATCATATAACTACCCTTAAAATAAATCTCAAGCTTTTATCCCTAACTATTATTAGAATTATTCAAGAGACAATACATCAAAATCATATCTATAGAGTTTCCTCTAGGAGAGAAAATAATTTAGTTGCAGTGCATAATTCTTTACGTTATAATTCTCTATGTCATGCACATAGGAAGACATCAGAGTATCAAAGGGAACCAATGTGGATCCAGATGATAGTGCATATATATATTATGAGGATGGAAGGGATCGGGTGCAACATGGTTTTGTTGGAATTCTGTTGGTTACTCAAGAGAGTCACTCAGATTCAGATCTCAAGAGAGTGACTCAGATTCATATAATGGGATTCCCATTGATGGTGTCAATGACTTCATGCAACAGATGCATGTAGAGGACCAATAATTGAGATTGAGTCTTTGATGTTGATTTTATTTTCAGTGTTCGTTATCCATGGACCATTTTTACTTTTCAGCCTTAACTTTGGAGTTATGATGCTAGATATTGATGGCCTCAGAATGATTCTTGACTCCTCACTCTTAGCTATTTTTTAGTTTGAGGTTTTGTGTTTTATAAATTTTAAATTTAGTAATTTAATATTTTAGTTTTCAAACATGAGTATATAGTATGCAATTTATAGTATATAGTAATATACTAGTTTGTTTTGCTTTCAATTTAGATTGTAGAATGATGAATGGTGTGAATCGATGTATTTGAATATTTGAAATTTCATTATTGAATCTCAAGGTATAAATGACTGATGAGTATGTCATATGAATTATGTATATATCAAAATGAATTATGAGAATTGATCAATGTATGTCAATATTTAATTTAATTATGAATTTAATTTTTATGTGTGGATGAAATTCCAATGTATTACTGTTAGTCTATTTATATTCTTCATTATTGATAGAACTATATTATATATATTATTATATCTATTTATTATATATATATATATATTTTATATATATATATAGGATTATTATATATTTATATATATATTTATATACGAAAGAGAGAAGAGGAAAGAGGAGAGGAGAGAGAGAGAGAGAGAGATACCCCGACATCCCCCCACACCCCTAAAATTTCCCTAAAATTTGAGGGTACTCCCACACATCCCCCTTGGGCATCTCCCCACACCAGAGTCTTGGTGGAACATTGCATGGAACATTCTTTTGGATATTTATTACTAGTTACACATTTGATTATTCAATGGTGTCAACTAACATCACTCAGATTCTTCTTTATCTTCCCATCAGTTACTGGATTTGTGGATCAATTTATGAGGTCATTCAAATAAATTTAACATATTTTATAATTGTAGTACAATTACATTATAAAAAATGGTGGGAGTATACTAGGGGTGTTACAAATACCATATGCCCAAAAAACGGTATTCATTTGACCTTCTTTTTAATTAATCAATTTAATTAAAAGGAAAAAAAAGGCAAGGAAAATTTTAAGGATGGAAAATCTTCTTGAAGTTTTAAAATATAGGCCAATCTCACTAATCCCTAATATGCAAACTATAAAAATTTTATTGATATATTTGTAAAATTATTCAAATTTATAATGATTTTTTATATAGTCTCTATATAATGTTGGCGATTTTGAAGGTAAAATAATTTTAAATTCTAAAATTTGGTTGAATCTTGTTTTATAAAAAATGGAAATTGGTGAATCGATTTTGTAGGGAAACCATGGAAAATTAGCCCACTCGGGGAACATGAGCCCCTAAAATGTTTCCATGAAAAAAGGGCATAGCTACTTGGAAAATAACTCCCAGCTTTTGATATGTGACTATTATTAAGAATATTATAAAATATTCCATGAAAGTTAAATCTCTATCATCCAACTAATAATTGTGGATAAGTAAATAAAAATTATAGAATCCCTATTCCAAAATAGTCGGGTGTGTAATTATTATTGGTTATTATTGATTTATCAACATATTCAAAGAAAAATACATCATGTAATTAACTAGTGGTTGATAAAAATATAATGTTTCAGTATTGTCAAATGCCTTTTCATTTTAACACAATTGACCCCTTTAGTTGCATTATAAAACAAACGAAAATTAAATGAAATAAGATTTAGAATTTTAACTTAATTATTAATAGTTTGTGCAAGTAAATAAATGATAAACATTGATAGCATAAATCCATCATAGACATCAAAGCACTACATTCATAACCTCACATTGCCAAAATGAAAAAAATTGTAAAATTTATCAGCTATGTAGGGTTATAATTTTCTATCTCATGTTTTTGTGATCCATATTGATTCTTTAAAACTTTTAGATTAACCACATCATTTGAACACACAAAGGTCAACATTTTGAACACTCAAATGTCACATTAGAGTGTTTGAAGCCTCTACTAGCAAATAGTGATGATGTGATTAATCCGAAAGTTGGTTTCAAAGAATCAATATGGATAAAAAAATTAACAATATTACTATTATTATTGATATTATTATTATAT
>APFE030996566.1:164343-201589 GCA_000404065.3 Pinus taeda | reverse complement strand
TAACTGAAAAATACTATAAGTAACAAGTCACATTTTGTAAAAGGACAGATTGTCCGCCACAATGTAGCCTTTACAGTTTAGAGGCATGTAGCCACACATCTCTTCTCAGAGATAAGCTACCATTGCTCTAGCTGGTTTATTTCCACTTGGGTTTTAATAAAAAAAAGTTTCTTTGTGGTTTTGTTTATTGGGTATTCTCATATTTTTCTTCTGGCAATTCAAGTTTTCAGATCTTGGGGGTCTCTACCCCAAGATCCATTTCAAGTTTTCAGATCTTGGGGGTCTCTCCTCCCAAGATCCACTTCAATCTTTTAGATCTTGGGGGCCTCCCCTCAAGATCCGGATCACAGAACCCAATGAACTTTCCTATGAGGGCATGATCCCTCATGTATTGGATGCGTTCGTCAATCATCTGACTTGGTAGCTCTATTCTTGGCCGCACAGCTGCAATGGGCTTGAAGGTGTTGGAGGTTATTTTTGGTCTGTCCTCTGCTCCGTTAGTTCTTCCTTGGTTATCATTTGTCTTATGTGCCTGCTGACTCGAATCTGTTTTCTTGTTGTTTTCCCCATTCTGTGCTTTGAACACGTCCTAATCTACTGACCCAAAGATGATGGTCGCTTCCTTGTCAGTCTGCATGTCAGTGATTCGAGGGGAGAGCGGCTGCGCTCCCCCCTGTGGCGGATCCACGGTTGTTACCGTCGTGCCCCTTGCAGCTTTTGGTTGTTGCTGCAGAAAGTCAGGTCCTCGTTGGATGGAGCGAAGGGCCGTGCGGTGCCGTTTCGGAGTTTGCAGAAACCCTTACAGTCGGTCTTCTTGTGCTCTCATTCCCATAATAAATTTATTTTATATTAATTTTATTTTATAACATTTTTTTAATTAAATTGAAAACCAAAAATGATATAATTAGTTTTGAGATAAATATTTAGTAAATGTTAAATCTATACCATCAACTTATTTGAACCTTGTTACATATTTTTTCATCTGCATATATGTTTAACTCATATATTAAATATTTTATAGCTAAGACACTCATATAAATTAAATGGCCAATAAACATTGACATACATCATTCTATGATAGGTATCAAGAAACTTATTTCATGATACACCTCACTAGCAAGATTAAGTTAAAAATCAAAACTTATTTTAAATTATTGTTATTATTATTATGATCATCATTATTATGAAAATATGAGTTAAAGTTTAAACATATCTAAAGAAATTTATATCGATGAAGATTTAGACTTATTTTACCATGGAGTTTTTAACTTATAAATAAACTTTGTTACATTACCATACACCAATACCATTACTTATTAATAACACTTACTCAAAAAAACATAATTCATTTTATAGTAAAAATATTTTATAATTATTTATTTTAAACAAAATTCATATAACTATCTTTAAAATAAATGTCAAGCTCTATCCATAACTATTATTAAAAATATTTCTACCACATTACATAAAAATCTTATCTACAATTGTTTATTTTATTTATTTATTTATAATTAAATTAAAATTTAGGGAAACATATTTCATAATTTAAATTAAAATTTAGGGAAACATATTTCAAAAATTCTATTTAAAATAAAATTGTAATTTCATGTTTTTATATTATTAAAAATATGGATATGTCATAATATAATTGTTCGGATGCTTTTAACCGGAAGACTCATTCTCGACACGCACATCTTTAAACACGTAGAGTGAAAAGTTACATATCATTACTCCAATAAATATAAGTGTAACGTAAAAGACAATGGCAATACATGATCTCTACCGATAAGTCCAGTCAAAGAAGACCAACTAAACAGAGAGGCCTTATTATTAGGACCTGCACATAATGTTCACGCGGGTTGTACTATGCGCCACATTCTCATCCCCTCATGGAGATGGCTATCGGGGAATCCTGTACTATATCCCATTTTGTGATAGTTCTAGCCTTAAAATTTGTTAAAGTTCTGAATAAATAATGAAGTAACCTATGATCTATAGAATATAGAAGTTATCATCGTTGACTACGGATCTTCAGGCGGAAAGGAGGGTAATGATGTGGACATTCTTGGAAGTAAAGTGCGTCGGTCGATTATCTAACTTCGGTCGATTATCCATGATTTAAATAGTAATTGTCAACGTTGAAGAAGTCATCGATTTCAATAAGAAGCATGAATCAGGTGAGACTATAAGACTGTTGAAGTGATAGAACCCATCCATGGAAGCCAAATTAAGCTGCGTCACCCTTTGAATTTTCGTACATTACATTTATTTTTGCTGGTCAAGAATGTGTGTATATATTATTATATATACACAGAATTTTGGTACATTAATTTTTTTGGGCTAGTCATTGCTTCTCAAGAATGTATATATATAACTTCTCTTTACATAATTAAATTTAGGTTTATTATTTTATATTTATTAAATATAATTAAAATATATATGATTTTTTTTAAATTGTATTTTCTTTCATAGCTCACATTTTCCTCAATATTACATGGTTTAATAATTTCCGTTTATTATTTCATATTTATTAAGTGTTAGTGATTGTTTTTAAAAATGCAAAGACACACTGAAGGAAAAGAAGATTTGTGAAGACCAAGAAAATTGTGAAGACAATATGAGCCTTTCCTTTTTTCAAACCCTTGCATTAACTAGTCGAGTCAATACAACTAGGACAACTTAAAAGAGCTAGAAAAAAAACTGACCAGGTAGAGATTGCCCGTGGGAGGTTGGAGTCAGTGTTGACATTCGAAATGATGATTATAAAGCCCACTCGCTCGTCCATGTCCAATGCTTATTTTCTTGACAAAAGGACCAATGCAACAAAAGCCCAGTCAATTTGGGTATGCGGACTTCACATGAAGGTCTTGGAGGCTCTTTTCTGAAGGATTATGGTTATAGTAGTTTCAAGGGTGTTTGTGGGGTTATTTGTCTAGTACCTTGGAACTCGAGGGGAGGCTTGGGATTACTTTGATTTCGTTCCAATGTTGATCAGAAACATGATGAGTGGAATGATGTTATCTCTTCTTTGAATGATACATTGTGTGCCCAACAATACCAAATTTCATGCCTTTAGAGCCTATATGCTATGATAACCCATTTTAAGAACCATCTCAAGTGTGATGTAAAGCCTCTAGTGCCTCAAGGGTCTAGCACCAATGATCCTACTCTAGTGATTTTCCTCAAACCCTTCAATTTCTATTATGTATTGGAGTAACACTTATATTTGCAGTCGAGTAGTTGATAGGCTCATTTATTTACAAGACTTGTTTTTATTTTGGTTAGAATTTCCCATCCATAGTTGATCAATATCTCTGGTTTTCCTTGTGGCAAATTGAGACCGCCTACTGTGAACTCAATAAAAACAATGGCTATATGGTAGTTGTGTCTTGATTTTTTGAGGTAATATCAAATACAAATTCATGAACCAAAAAAAGAAGTGAAGGTAAAATTAGAAAACCAGTTAATGTTTAAGATATTTGAAATCATGGCATTACTAGGTCAAGTAAGTTTTCCAATTGGTGTCATGGATGTCTTGTTGGATGGAGGCTTCCCTCTTATGAGAGATGATTTATGTAGGGACAATGGAAGATTCAAAGGCTAAAATATGCAAGATGACAAAAACAAATGAAGATGGGAATAAGCAGAGTTTATAAAGAAAGAGATGAGAAAGGAAGCATATACAACATGAACAAAGAACATGAAAGAAAAGAGAAGATGAAATGTGGACCTCTGTGCTTTATAAAGGAAAGAAAACAGAATATAGTAGTGAAATAGAAAGATGATAGAAGTGAAAGAAGAACAAAAGGGAAGATGAAGAAATAGAAAAAAGAAAGGACAGAAAGCAAGGTAAGAATAATAATATCATCTGTTCAATTTCAGATGTAAATGTGATGAATGCATGAAACACATCCTTCAACAATTTAACAATCCTTTTCATATGGAAAATAAATGTTCTTAATTGAGTATTTGTATCAAAGGCTAGATTAACCTCATGTTTTGGAATTTTATATATCTAAGTCAAATGATATTGATGTAAACCTAAAAGGCAAGTATCCCCCATTTGAAACTTTGTGGTGTTGTAAAAACTATTTTGTAGTGCAAGACATGTGGTAATCCAAAACTAGTTGTTATGACAAAGGATTGTTCATGGTATTCTAAACCCATAGATGATTATGGTTCATGGTCATCAAAAACCTATTGGGGCAATGTTTGGGATAAATTGAAACCACCTAAAGATTGTAATGGTTATATCTATGATGATGTAAAATATTTGGGATGTAATGGGTGGGAGTTATCCACAAAGCCTAGAGATGTGACAATTGAAGGTAAGCCACATAAACATGGAGGTGCGATGGTTGAGGGTCATCCATAAAAACCCATAGGTGTAATGGTTGAAGATAAATGAGAGAAAACCCAATATATGGTTACATATAAGTCCAAAAGGATTGAACGCAAGGAACATAGAATATGAGGATAAAAATGTGACCAATGGAAAATAAAGAGAAACATGTTCACAAGCACATGTTAAGGCGGTGTATGAAAGATAAATTCCTAGTGTGATGTACAATAAATTAATATGGTAAATTTTTAATGATGTAAAGTAATTCTATAATTATATGTAAGAATTAGAGATGAAGAAAAATGAGGGAAGTGGGGGATAAAGATTTCTCTCTAGATATATGAAGATATGGTGGACATAGTTGAATTACTTATCCAATTATGACATGCTTTTTATGTCAACTAAAGTTACATAAATGGACCAATCATAAAATAAGAGGGTACACAATAATTATTTAATATAGTTTTGTAAAAAATAAAAAAGAGGAAAAATGGAAAAAGTTAGGGATAAAGGTCTATGGAAAGATTCACAATGTTATCATGTAGATATTTATGGAGATGCTTGAATTAGATATCCAATTTTGATAGAGTCATTATGATCACCTAAAATTATATAAAGGGATCAATTGTACAATAAAAATACAATATATATTTACTAGCAATTGTCCCAAAAGGTACAGAGAGAGGCCGATAGGATTATTAAATTGGATTGTTGAATTTTTCTAGAAGAGTTAATTGGTTTGTGGAAAACCTTGTTTTCTTGGACTGGATCATTGTGCAATTACTTTTCTTTAGATGTTCTGTTTATATCTATATTACAAGGAACACGTTGAATGTCTTATTTTATTTTAGAGTAAGTTAATTACCCAAAATCAAGAGGTTAAGTTAATTACCCAAAATCAAGAAACCTCTATAGATGGCCAAGCATATATGAAGAATACATCTCATTCATATGCAACACCAAATCCATCTTTTCTTTTCTCTGAGTAAAATTTCAAAAGCATGAACACATGCCATTTCGTATGCATAATAAACCCAACTTCTGAAATCTCAATGCTTGGATGCATCCCATTCATATGCTACAGTAAACCCATATTTTCCTTAAATTTCAATCCATAAACACATCCATTCATGAGCCATAACAGAACCACAGAAGACAAAACCCAGCCCTGCAATGCCAAAGCATTATCCCCATTCAAAAGCAAGGAAGTAGAAAATATAAATGCCAGTGTTCCACAATCTTGACTTCCCAAACCAATCATTGCCATCTGAAAAATCAAGAAAATAAACAAAACCTACGCACCCGTCCTGTAATCCAATGCCATTAACATGAGGAAGAACTAACTAGATTGCTTGGTCAACTCATGAGGAAAATACACAGTTGAGTGCTAGCTTAGGCTACGAAAAATACTCAATGCTTATAGTTCCCTGAGTGCTAGCTTGGGCTGAGAAAACCAGTAACTTCTTATAGTTCATTAAGTATTTTCCTTAGGGATAAGAAATCACTCAGTGTATATAGTTCTACCATTACCACCATTGAAGTACTAACTAGCCACTTGTATATTTTTCAAGAAATAACACGTGCCTTGTTGGAGATGTGGTGGCATGGGAGTTCTGATGATAATGGAGTTGTGATGCTATGGGAGTTGTGGTAGTAAACAATATTCCCATTGACAAAAGACTGCATATATGATAGTGCCCACATTCACTAGGAGGTGAGTGAGAGAGGGTGGCTTGTTGGGACCTATATGAAAAAATTGTGGAATAGTGTGACCACCACTAAGTGCATGCCTTAGGGTTGACAAGCCACTCTATTAATTGGACTTGGAGATGGACCTTTAGGAAAATACTATGAGGAGTAGTATGACTATTAGATGTACAAATTGTCCTTTTAATTAAGAATAGCCAATCCAACTCACACATAAATTGTTAATCCAAGTAGATTTTTTATTTGAAGGCTATCACACAAAGTATACGGTGGAATAGATGGAAACTAGCACTAATAAAATATCAAAACTAATCATTGTAATGTCACTCTTAGTAATCAAATGACACTTGGTGCCACACCCCAAACATTTCTCACACTTGCCAAAAGCAAAGACACATGGTTGTAGAATAAATCACACTTTGCCAGATGATCCCTCTTATTCAAAAGAAACAACACTTCTCAAAACCATTTAACACTTGAAAAATTGTTGAAACACCCATTAAATAAAATAAACACACCAAACATATATAACAATAATCAAATAACTATCACGCTAATGAAGGGACTAACCCAGGACTTATGTTGTTACACAATGATAGAGGTTATAGTTCTGCAACTACTCGATGCATGAACAATATCTATATCATTAAGAATAAATCATAGATGGATTATAACTGTGATAAAATAAATACATAGCTACAATGCCTCTCTAACCTATGATCCCCAATAAGAAGGAGGGCCCTTCCTCCTTAGCAATGGATGTTAATTTACACAACACGCAAGCTAATCAAGAGAAAGATATGGAGCCACGAATGGTAGATATTTTCATTTAATGAAAATTTGTAATATCAGATGACAATGTTGGCACTCCCTCCTCTTATTTCTATCGATGCATGTCTTTTGGGAAGAGACTAGATTATTTTATAACTTCAAAGTACATTCCTATTTTAAAAAAACAATATCATCATGAGAATATCTTGATTCTCATGTGATCCAAATAAAGAATATACAATAATTGTTTTATAAAACATTATCCTAATTGAAAGAGAGTTGTAATAGTTCTTATAAATTATAATTATTTATCAAATGGGAATCCTTACTATTTCCACTGAGTCATTTGTATTGTCCATGAATGTATCCTTTCAACAGTTGAGCAAGCTCTCACCAAGTGTCTATCTAAATCAATCTTTGTTACTAAGACAAGGAGAACAAAGTATCCAAAATAAGCTTAGTGTGTATCAAAAATGTTAGTAGCGTCTTTGTTACATCCTTAGCGAGGAAAAATCAGGGAGGTATTTCTTATAACAACATTTCAACAAGCAAAACAACCTAAAACAACCCTTCATCAATTCATTAACAAAATAACCTAAAGAAGTTAGCTTTTCTATCAAATTACAAACAAAACTAGATAATCAGGATGACATACAAAAATGAAACATACTCTATTCAATGATGGATGTGAGAGAAAAAACACATGGCTTTAAGATTGAAAATGATAAGAAAAGGTAGGGAAAATAGGTGCAAAAATATGCCAATTATGTGTCCCAACATGACCAGGAGATCAAATGTTAGCTCAAAAATGAAAGTTCCTAGAAATTCTTGAAACCAATTACAAGTCAAAGTGTTGAGTGTTCTGAATCCAATGACCTTTATTTCACCTCAATCTGGCATTATATGCTCAAGTTATCATGTGTTGATCGTTTGGCCCAACAACTAAAATTATAGCAAGTTTGTTGAGTGGAAAGCTGGCTATGTGACCATACAGTTGATTTAGCAAGGTGACTATGTAGGCATGGGACAAATAGGTGTTGACACTTAATACCCTCCAGTTCATTGGTAGCTGGTTGATTTTGATTGTTATTGGTGTTTATGTGTGGACCAATAAATTGGTGCCACATGGACTAGTCATGGCCTGCATGTGGCCTAGTCATGGCCTACCACGTGGCACCCTGGTGGCATGTCAAAATTTTGGAATGGCGAGACTAATGTCCAGGAGATTCAAACCCCTAACCTATAGTTCATAAAAAAAGAACTCTACCAATTCTACTATAAGTGGGTCTTAACATATGTAGCTAAGAACCTATATTTAAAGTTTCATTTGACACCTTTTAGATGAAGGGGTTGGGTTTCCAACCCCACCCCCCTGTCACCACTCTACTATGTGAATTTTGGTGCAGAAGAAATGGAGACTTAACCCTAGCCCAATCCCATGGCCATATCCCACAACATAGGACCGAGGTGCATAGAGGAAGGCGCTAATTGGAGGTCGCCTATGAAAGGGGGTCAACCCCAGGTCTTATGACACCCATGTGACTCCAGGAAGTTTAGGGGCCCAGTAGGAAGGGCAGGTTGTTAGCCTAAGCCTTGGTTGCATAGCACCCTATGTGACCACACACTTGTTGTTTAAGGGTTAGGCTAGCAAGGGCGGGAATTAAGGCCCAACCCATCAACTTATGTGGCCTATATGATCATATTTTTCAGATTAAGGGGTAATTAGTGAATTTAATTTTCCTACAAAATGAACTGGTGGAGGGTGAAAATGTCACTTCATTAGTGAAGAACAAGGTCTATTTGTGGGATAGTTAGACCGTTGGTCTAATTTGTAGGATAGATAACAATAAAACTCATGGGAGAGCTTGGAGAGCAATATATTTTTTATTTTTTGACCAAATTCATCTCAAGGAGAGTCTACCAAAGGGTTTTTGGATATGTTGGATCTAATGGTGACCTCTAATTTCTAATTTGAGCACATATAAGGGGTCGTTTTGCAGGTTTAATACCAAGGGTGTATGGATCAAGCAGGTTCTTGAAGCAATTCTGGAAGGTGTTTGAGCATGGAGAAGGCCTTGTAAGGGTTTTCTCACCTTCAAAATTCTACTACAGCAACTATTACTTGCAAGGTTCAACTCAGGTTTAATTTTCTCATTATGTCATGTTGAGGGAAGTTTTCTTTATTCTCTTCATTGTAGAATTGAAGTGATCACATGCTCATTTTAGCTCATTTAAGTTGGAGTATATGATCTTTGTAGGAGATGCCTTTGTATTGTTGCTTTATGTGAGAGTTATTTGCAGGAGAACATTACCTTGTAGGGGTAATAGCCACATTTTTTCACTACCAAACCTTCTGTACTCCTTTTTATATTGAATATATGGAGCAGTGTAGCTATGTTTGCAGGCCCGAAGATGAAGCCCAGGAGAGTTGAACTCCGTAAACAAAACTTTTGTTATGCTCTCCATTATGTATGTACGAGTTATGTGCTATTATGTTTCTTTTGATAAGTTTACATGTGAAGACTAACTCATAACTTGAAGAGACATTGGAAAAGCTTGTTTTCTAACAAGACCCATTTTACCTTGTAAAGCATCAGAATGGTCCTTTTTTATTTTTTTGATTGATTTTGGAGAAGAGGAAAAATACACCACCTCCATTTTTAGATGAAGTTGGTATCAGATATTCATTTGACCAAGTTGCAAGAATGGGTAACAAAAAGAGTCTCCAAGAGCTAGAGGAGTAGAATTTGGCTCTTCTTATGGAGAACATTGAGCTGAGAAGGATGTTAGAGATGGCTGAAGAGGAGAAGATGCATATGCACCTACAGTCGCAGCATGTGCTTGAAGAAAAAGTTTTTGAAAGCTATACTCATGTGCCAACAAGAGAAACCTCCAAAATGAAACCAACATGTGGTCATGGTTCAAACAATGTTTATGGACCATATGAGGAAGATGATGCATGTGCCTTTTGCAAGAATATTCAATATTTTCACCATATGTCAGTTGATAAGAGTGAGTAGCTAGATTCATCTTCAATATCATTGTTGTCATCATTAGAAGATGAAAATATGAATGACAAGTTTAAGGAGGTATTTAGCATTTCGAGTACAATTCCTTTTGTTTATGTACACAACACCTCTTTTGAAGCGTTTGAGTAACATACCAAAGGTATTGGTATGAAGCTAATTCCAAAATGGGTTAGGAAGGAGCAGGCCTCAGCATAAATGACCAAGGTATCACCAATCTAATCATGGTTGAGGAGAGACCAAAGTATCAAGGATTGTCATATGGTCAAAGGTAGTTTGGAGAATTCTCTAAATAGTTTTAGGCACACCATCCATATGAGGATTAGATGTCACCACCACCTTGTGACAATGTTCATTTGTCTCCCAAGTGAGATGAATTCTTGAAGGGATCATGTATGTCATCATCCACCCGACTCCATCAAAGCTACAACCCTACAAACAAGTATAATCCTCATGGGTGTTTCCCAATGCATGGTAATTTTGACTATTTATGGAATAAGTACCCTCGTACTTTTTGTGATACAATTGAGCATTGTGTGGTTGTCTGTGAGAAATGCATAATAATGGTTAAAATAATGGACTAGATTATAGGCATCAAGAATAATGATTCTCTTTCGCATGAGAGGACTTATTTTTCAGCAAGCAAGAGGAAGTTCTTTTGTACCCATTGCAAGATGCATGGGCATGGCAATAAACAATGTTGAAAATTACATACAGAGCTTCATTCCAAGAAAGCAAAAGATATTTTACAACATAATGCAAGGGACACAAGAGGTGGAAAAGAGGAATCACAACAATCCTAAGCAACCTTCAAGGCAAAGATGATGTAAGAAGAGAACCCGTAAGCCTAGGAGAGGCAAAGTTTGGGTGGACTTGTTTGTAAAGTTGCTTTGTAAATTTGTTATTACTTGTTGTTGTTTATTTGTTTGGGCACTTTTGTAAAGTGAACAATAATTGTAAATATGTTTAACAAGTATGTGTTTTTCATTGATGTATGTATTGGTTATTTTATAAGTCTGCATGTTCAAGGACTTTTGAAAATCTACAAGATGGTCATTCAAAGTTTGTCTACAAGTTTTCCACGTACTCATAGATTCAAGTATTTGAGATGAAACTAGTGTGAATAGCAAAAGAAATTCAAGATTGTACAAGATTATTATGTTTTGTAGGTAAGGACAATTGTATCATTGAAAATTTACAACAGTTTCCTTTTTATGCACAAGCTTAGGTTGAGGATGGTAAAGAAAGTTTATGTTGCTTTCCATTTCCAAGATGGAGTCAATTTTGTCTTCAATAGTTTAATTTCAAGATGTAGTTTTTTTTAGTCATGAAAAGATGATATTAAAGAGAATGTTCAGACTCCACTCATCAGTATTTTATTCCTGCAACAATGATAGGAATATTGGCTCAATTCTTAATAGGATAGTAGGTCTTCATAAAGAATATAGGTGAAGTTCCTTGATTAGAGCTTGAACGATCAATTGAAAATTAAGCATTTTGGATTGACTTTTTGGGTGATTTTGAGTTTCAGCCTCATTATATTGAACATAGAAGTAAAATTTTGGAGTCCAAAAGTTCCGAGTGGGGAGGTGTGATCAGAAGATAAAATTTTAGCTCAAAAATGAAAGTTCCTAGAACGTCTTGAAACTGGCATCAAGTCAAATTGCTCATCATTATGAATCCAACATCGTTCATTTCACCTTAATCTGATATCGCTCAATTTATCATGTGTGGACCATTCAACCTAACAATTAAAATTATAGCAGGTCTGTTGATTGGGTAGCTGATTGGGTGATCATACAACTGAGTCAGCAAGGTGACTATGCAGGCATGATCCAACCAGGTGCTAACACTTGGCATCCTCTTGTTCATTGGTAGCTAGTCGATTTTGATTGGTTGTGGTGTTTCTACATGGACCAATGAAATGGAAAAAATGCACCAGTGGAGGATGAAAATGTCACTCTGTTAGCAAAGAATAGGGTAGATTTGTAGGACAGTTAGACTATTGGTCTAATTTGTAGGACAAGTAATAGTAGAACTCATGGGAGCAATTGGAGTGCAATATTGTTTTGCATTTTTTACGAAATTCAGCTCAAGAAGAGTCTACCTAGGGGTTTTTTGATATTCTGGATGCAATGGTGACCTCTAGTTTCTGATTTGAGCACATCTAAGGAGTATTTTTGTATCTTGAAAACGAAGGGTGTATGGATCAATTAGGTTTTTGAAGAAGTTCTGGAAGATGTTTGAGCATGGAGATGGTCTTGCAAGGGTTTCGTCACCTTCAAAATTCCACCGCAGTAGTTGTTACTTGCAAGGTTCAGTTCATGTTTACTTTTCTCATTATTTCATGTTGAGGTAAGTTTCGTTTATGCTCTTCAATGTGGAATTGAAGTGCTCACATGCTCATTTTCGCTCATTTTAGTTGAAGTATAGGATCTTTGTAGGAGATGCCTTTGTCTTATTTTTTTATGTGAGAGTTAATTGCAGGAGAACATTACCTTGTAGGGGTAATAGCCTCATGTTTTCACCAACAAACTTTATGTAATCCCTTTTATACTAAATATATGGAGTGGTATAACTATGTTAGGAGGCTCGAAGATGTGTCCCAGGAGGGTTGAACCGTCAAAAAATATCTTGTTGCACTCTTCATTATGCCTGTATGAATTATGTGCTATTGTGGTGCTTATGATAAGTTTAGATGTGAAGACTAACTCATGACTTGAAGATACATTGGAAAATCATGTTTTATGACAAGACCCATTTTACCTTGCAAAGAGTCAGAATGATCCTTGTTTATTTCTTTGTTTGCTTTTGGAGAAGAGGAAAAACACACCACCTCCATTTTTAGATGATAACATAACCCCCCAACTTAAACATCTGCATATCCTCATGTGAACCCTTATAATTTATTTTTGATATACTGTGAAGGGAACTTTAAAAATCAAATGGCTCTATTGTGTCATTAGCTATTACTTTGTATCCCTATGAGAAAAATAATTCCATTTCCCACAATCCATAATATATCTCATACATATGTTACTACTTCTGAACAAGGAGCCAAAAAAGTGGAAGTCTGAACCCAAGTACATATCAACTAGACCCACTTTTCTTAATACACTCTACATATTGAGATACCCTATAAAGTGCTTGTACAAAATTTTGAAAGTAGTAGGGGTCTTGATTCCTCAAATCCTCCCTATAGGCCTCCTATGTAAGCCTACTTCCTTCCATTTCATTTTGTCTCAGCACCCTAATAATCTGAAGACAACATTCCAAAACCGTATTCCTAAGTTGCATCAACATATTCTTAGCGGTTGGTTATTGTCACATCCTATTATATGCAACAAAAATAGTTTGAGCAGGCCCTAGCTCATTTCGGATAAGTAGTTTCGTAGCTTCCTCATTTGTTGTCACATTATCATAGGATACCTTCCATCTAACTTGATTCTACATAAATGATGTGAAGACCCTTAGCTGAACATCTCCATCATAGGGTCTAATATTAAAGGTCCATTCTCCAAAAATAGCATAATTATGTAGATACACCTCACATAACGGATGTTACTCTAAAAATTTGGCCTTCTCTAAAGCTTCTAGGAAGGCTTGAAATTCCCTTACTACATATGGTTGTTTCTCTTTTATTATTGTTAATTGGAAGGAGAAGGAGTTCTGAAACTCAGCACATTTTCTACAAGCTCATACATCATCTCATTCTCTTATTGTAACAAATTTAGCTCTTATTTCAATTCTCCTACCTATAGTATTTCTTTGTTCCTTTCTTCTTTAATTTTTACCATGTCCTAAACCAACAAATTAGCCCAAGTATTCTTAATATTTTCAAAAATCTCCTCATGTTTACTCAAAGATATAACTTAACTTTTCAAATATACTTCCAACCTCTTCCATTTATCTAACTCAAGAAAAAAAAAATTGATTTCAATGGCTCTTCAGACTCTTATTGGGTTGTATCTATTTATATTATAGTAGCAGACTCAACAATTTCTTCATTTCCCTTCTCCTTCTATGGCGCTATCTCAACTACTATTTCTTATCAAGAAACAACATTATTGATAAGTTCTTGTGTGGTAGAATTTTGATTCATTTAAGCCCATTATATTTTAGCTACTAGTTCTTGTGGAGTAGCAACATCATTAAAAGATTTATGTGGAATAATAAATTGATTTTCTCCAACTTGCTCTGCTTTGGCTGCTAGTTCTTCTTTAACAGTAGAATCATTACCAAGTTCTTATGGAATAGTGGCTTGAAACTCCACATTATGTTCTTCCACTTGAATTCCAACCAAAATAGTCGTTGGCCCCTCACAACCTACCTCCCTAGGTACTTGTCAACAACGCATGCATAGTTTTTTAGTTATATCAGTAGGTGGTGTTAGGGTCCTATATCTAGGAATCTTTCTCTTGTTAATCTTGTTATGTATCTTAGGAAAAATTTGTAAATATCCGTCATGATGACCCGACTATTATTGTTTTAAAATGTCTAGGTTTAGATCAAGTGTCATGTAAAGTTGTTATTTTTCTAAGAGTTTAATGCTTAAAGTCTAAAGGGTAATCATAGGAATTCGCCAATCACTTTACAAAAATCATGTTTTACAAATCCTTGGTTATCATGAGTTGCTCACTATTCTAAGTCATTATTAGTAGGTCATCTAAGTCTAGTGACTATCTCTACATCAAAATAAATCATGGAATAATCTAGGCACGAATTTGGAGACTCTTTTGAGTTAGTTTGAATTTAATTTCAATGATAGGTTCTGATCTTAGCGGGAAGATAAAGGTCATAAGGACAATCCTATCATTTTCCCTAAGCGTTGTGTTTTCCACGAAATGCTGCAAGTTCATGTTTTCCATTTCCAATGATAATTATCATCATCATCCCTTCTCGAGGATGTTCTGAAACTTTATTTCAACTTTCATATCCATTCCACAATTCTAATCTCTTCACGATTTTCATCGGAGGATCTGGTTTACTCATTTTATCCATTATGGAAGGTAGGAAAGGGCACTGCGAATTCACATAGTACTACCATTCTCACATACCAACAGTTAATTATCCTTCATGGGTTTAAAAGGGGTCTCCAACATGGTTATAATTATGTCAGCATCATGAAAATGATGTGCATATTGTTCAAAGACATCATTGTTGATCAAAACCTATAGAGGACAGGTGGAGTTGCACTTTCTAACTAGTGTTGCATTTTTTTATTAAAGTGAAATTTAGAGAGTTGGGGGATTTGTGAGATAAAATAAAGTCTCTAAGGAGGAAGCTGATGTTTCTTAGGCCTTTTCCCCTACTAAAGTCATCAAGCAACTTAGGGACTGACCGAAGGTATCTCAACCATGGAGCGTTGCACTTTCGCAATGAATTTTCACATAGTCACCATATTCTCACCATATATCTTAGAACTTGTACCCATTCTGCATGAAATTTATACAGTGGATGCATGTGGGTGACATCAATAAAATTAATTAATTTCCTCCCAAAATGGTTCACGGTTTTCAAGAAACAAGCTACTGTCACCCACAACCATTTTTGTATTTTTTAGAAATATGTGAGTCGTATTTGACTCAATTCTTTTTTCTGGAAAGGGTTATGATGTTATTAATTCGATATAAAAAAATAAACTCAATCATTCTCACCATTTAGGAGATATTAAATAAATATCAGTCGCACTGCAAAAGTTGACAGTGTTGCTGCGAAAATGGGGGATAGTCCAAATGGAGGTATGCAAGCACTTTGAATATTATCTAAGAGATTCGACACCATCATGGGAGTATTTGAAGCATACCCATTTTCTTAATTTTGATAGAAAGGGGATGCAACCATACAGAGAATGGAAGCTAATTCAATTTGTTAGGGAATTGTCTAATGCGCTTTGAGTCTGGATAGTTAGTGCTTTTCATCTCAAATTTTGAATTTTGACTTCTGGAATTGGTTTAGATCATGTGGATAGATGGCTTATGGTCTTAGGAGGTGTACTTAATGTTTATTTGCAAATATTCCAAGTTGATGATGTATTAATAAAGTTATAATAAATAAGTCAAAGGTAGTTTTCGAGTACCTCAGAAAGTGGTTTTTGTTTGCTATTTTCATGTAATTAGTTTTATATATTAAGGGAATAGGTGGATTTCAAACCCCTTAGACTTAGGAGGAGCATATTGCATATAATTCATGAATTTTAATGTAGAAAGAGTTGGTTGTTGGTTGAGATTATAGAAAATAACTTTTGTGCACTGTATTTTTGAAAACTTTGTCAATGAATGAATGAAATAGAAAGTGATTTACAGGGATTCCCAAGTTAGAATTTTGGTGGTTTTGTGTTCCTTTGATCTTGTAAACTATTTGTGTTTTTACATCTCTTTAATGTAAATCTTCTTTCTTGGAAAAACAAATGTTTAATTCAGAATTCACCTTTAATGATGCTATGTTTTAGTTTTCCAAGTTATCAATGTTTTTAGATTAAAACAACATCTTAGAATTCATCCATGGTTTCATGCTCTAATGTGTTGTCTTTCACTTATTCTACATTCACCCCCTACATAAATTTGACATAAATACCACCACCATAGCTTCCTAACTTTCCCCTGTGGAGAAACCCTCTCTTTTCTATCATCTCACTGGACCAAATTTGTTTTGACATGATTCCATGCCCAATGGATATGCCCCTTTTCTCATTAATAGAACTCTAAAAATCAAACGTTTTTGAGCTTATTACCTAGCCTACAATCATGTTTGTTGTATAACCTAAGTGAGAGAGCCCCCTACATGTCAGAAGGGATAGATTTTGACTTAGAAGTGGTTTGTGGTTACCTCTGCAATTCCTTATTCAACCTACAGAAATTACGGAGTGCTAATAGGTGGCACCATTTCTACCACCTTTACTAGCATTTCCAACCCTATTAGTTTATAAAATTAAAATTTCTCTTTTAGCATGGAAAGTTGTTCCTTTTTGTTTCCATCTTCCTCTTTTAATTCATTAATTTTTTGAGCGAGAGGATCAAGTTCAAGCCAAACCAGTGAAGGAATGCTTTCATGCTCCACCATGGCTTGTACTCTCTTTCCTTCACTCAATTATTCCTCTGGTTGTTTGGATTCCTTTGATTATATTGTAGTTGCATGGACTTCAAGTGTTGATGCAACTGTGGTGTAACTATTACTCACACTCTATTCCTATGGTTTAGACCCTTGACACTTTCTTCAACGACCTCTTTTTGACTATCGTTTGTACAGTTGTTTCATTGTTAGGTACTTGTGTTTCAAGTTATTATGTTTTAGGTGTCTCCTCTTTAATAGGCCATGCATACGCAACACTTTTAGATTGTTGACTAGATACATCCACCGTTCCTTCAGTAAAAGCCATTTCCACAAGTTGCCTAATTCAAGGAACCCTATAATGAGGACTATGAGGTGTAACTACCCTTACTTCCAAAATTGTTTTAACACTTTCCTTCTATTCTCCAGTCTCACTCCTTTCCTCCTCATTGGACAATACATGTGATTTTTCTATCAATCTAATCCATGTGCTTCCTTCTTTTTACAATGTGTCAATTATAATCAATTTAATTAGCCTATGGTTAGTTAATTATGTTTCTGGATGCTTTGCCATACATACAACTTCTTCCTTATGTTGTAATGATTTTAACAGATAATAGGCCATATTAATTAACTTTCCTTTGCTCGTCATAGGTCACAATTTTCTAAATAAAATAGGTGACATCATCCCAACGATGAGGAAAGGGTGTTCTATCAATCCCTCTTCCCTTATGCTTTACCTCCTCACCTTACTTCAAGAATATTGATTTAGTTATTTGGTTTACTAATTTCTTGAAAAACCAGTGCATTCCCATTTGAGACAAACCTGTCACCCTAGTAATTACTTCTTCTATAAAAAAAATCCAAACACTTAGAACAACTAAACCCTGCTCATTCAAAGCCTATGCAAACTCCAAAAAAATGTGTTCATTAAATCCCTAAAACTTCTCAAAATAGGCTAACCAATACACATTTTGAAATATCTCTAGGGATCCAAATGGCATAAAAGGATATCAATAGAATCAGGTTCATCATAGAGTGTTTATCCTCCCATAGTTTCTTAGAAACTATTTTGAGGTTAACATTTGTTTCATGCAAATGTCCACTAGAGTAGAAAATAATGGTCTAATAGATTTGGAAATGCTTACACTTTCAACAATTTTAATCTTTATTCCATAACTGAGAGTCATTGGGAATAATTTTGAGTAGTCACATTAGGTTTCAAGTGTGATGGAAGGAGTAACGATGAATTATTTTTATTAATAGAAGTTCTAGTCAGTAATTATTAAATTGGGATAGAGGTACCATATATCATATGGAAAATAATTTCTAAATTAGGATAGTGGCATGTTGTATTGTATGAAAAATATGATCCACCACCCCCACAACTTAATGATAACAACCATTATCGGTGTGTGTGATAGAGGGTCATGTCATCCGTAAATACATAAATCCAATTAAATGAAAAAAAGGAATAAATTCTATCGACTTACCATTATACTGATGTGGAGATTGCACAAGTGTAATGATTTGATCGATGTTGTGCAACATTACATTCATGGCATATTTCTATTGGTGAATTCTTCCATTAAAATGATGCCATGAGAGAGAAACTTATGTGTTAGGAGAATCAGGTGTATTAGCATAGATTTATAGCTATCAACTATGAGAATGAAAAACCACATTTGTCAGCTTATGATGGTGAACAAATGAAACTTTCCTTGATCTATATCTGAAAAACGATATGAAGTTGCAGAGGTGCCTTATAGATGTGCACAACTATCTCAACAAAGTTATGAAGAACTATATCAGTTAAATATATTGCATGCAAGCCTATGTTAAGTGTAGCATTTTATGAGTATTGATTCTATAATAGAAAAAGAGTTATACAGTGAACCATATATAGACAAAGAAGAAATATTCTAATGTTGTTGTAAAAGAAGAGAAAAAAGGATGTGTTGACCACCAGGAAGCTGGTTTTCAGCCACCACATTCATCCAATGGTGCCCTAGAGGGGTTTTTGCCAATATATATTTAATTTAATTTAATTTTTCTTTATTTTTATTTTTTTCCAGATAATTGAAAAAAAACTAAGAGGATTTTACCACATGAAAAAAATTCCTTGCCCCAACAACTTCAAGATCTAAATTTGCATCTAAGAAAATGTTGAAAAATGAATCGTTAGAAATAGGTTTCTGAGACAATTGTAGACATTTTCCATTGGCAAGAAACGATATTTGAGACCCATCAATGGTTGTCAATTTCACAGTCCCATTGTTAGATATTGTTTTTACCTCATAAGGTCCTAGCCACCTAATGGACAAATTCCCCATGAAATCTTTAAATCTGGAGTCATATACCAGAGCCCAATCACCCTTCTGAAATTCCTTCTTCTTAATAAATTTATCAAGTGACTTGAAATTTTGTTGTTGGATGATATCTATTCATTTCACATCATCCAAGTGCTTCTCATCTAATTCATTTAGTTTATCCATCCAATGTTTTTGAGCTATGGTCACGTCTAAATTCACCTCCAACGTAGTTCTAAGTATATTAATCTCAAATTCAATGGGAAATATAGAAATCTTACCAAATACAAACTCATAGGGAGAGAATCCTATAGTTTTCTTAAAAGTAATTCTATAAGGCCATTACACATCTAGAAGCCTCTCATTCAAGTCCCTTCAGTGGTCTTCCATAGTCTCCATGAGGATACCTTCAATCACCTTATTGGTACTTTCCACTTGTCCATTCACTGTGGATGGTAAGGTGAAGTGACTTAGTGATGAAACTTATACTTTATGAAAACATCTTATATCAGCAAAGAAGTAGACTGTCCTCCTCCATATGTAAATGTCTCCTTTAGCACTTCGTAGTGAGAAAAAATTTCATTAAATAAAAGGTATGAAACAACAAGTTTAGTTTCCCTAGTGAATGCGCATGCTTCCACCCACTTGATGACGTATTCTATGCAAACAAAAATATAGGTCTTCTGATAAAAAGGGGGACTAATTGGTTCCAAAAAATCTAAAGCCCACCCCTTGAATTGTTCCAGCACCAAATGAGGCTAGAAAATCATTTCATTTTATTGAGTAGGCTTGCGCATCCTTTGATAACTATCACAACCCTGCACATATTTTCTTGCATATTCATACACATTAAGCCAAAAAAACCCATCTAAAGCACTTTATAACCTTGAGAATATCATAAATCACGTCCTCCCTAGCACACCATCTTAACTCTTGGACAAATATATTGTGGAAGTGGTGACCATCCAATGAAAAATATTGGGCATTAAGGCAATTCACAATGTTTGTATACCAATATGAATAAGTGAATATTGCAAAAATATATTAATATGGGAAAGAGTTTTCAACGTGAATACCACCAGTAACATTAGTTAATCTAGAGAGAAAATTTGCAACAACATTATCCTTTCTAGGTTTATGTATAATAGTAATATTAAATTCTTGGAGTAACAACAACCACCTACTAACCCTAGCATTAGTAACTATATTATTAATTAAAAATCAAATAGCAGAGTAGTCAATATGAGAAAAAGTTTGTTAACCAGTAATGTAATGCATGAATTTGTTGATAGCATGAATAGCAATAAGAAAAAAAAAATTGTATGTGTATAATTTACCTCCATAGGGGTCAATTTATTTTTGATATAGTATATGGCCTATGGTTAATTAACATCTTGTTGTCCCAACACATCTCCAATGATTGTATCAGAAGCATACTGGAGATGTGAAAAGACAAACTCTAGTTAGGTCCTCATAAAATGGGAGCTTCTGTTTAGGCACCTTTCTAACTCTACAAAAGCGTTGTTACACTTGTAAGTCCATACGAAATATGTATCCTTTGTTAATAGAGAAAAAAGTGGGAATGAAACCTTGGAAAAAAATTCTATAAATCATCTATAGTAATCTCCCCACCCCAAAAAATATGTACCTCCTTCTACACCTTAGGAGTGGAAATTCCTAGAATTTCCTCAACTTTTATTGGATCAACCTATATACCTGGAACAAAGAGATAGTGTCCTAAAATAATACCTTCAGTCATCATCATGTGATCCTTTGTAGTACAAAGATAGATGTGGGTTTGTATGCAATAATGAAGTACCTTTTCAAGGTTGTGTAAGGCTTCATTGAACTCATCCCCATAGGGTGTAAATCCATCAATAAAGATTTATAGATAATCTCTTACCATATCAGAAAATATTTCTAACACTTCTCGTTGGAAGGATGTAGGTGCATTACAAAGTCCAAAAGGTAGTACCCTATAGGAAATGTAACCTAGTGGAAAGTGAGTGTAGTTTTTTCCTAGTCCTTAGGAGCAATATGAATCTATTTATACCCACTAAATCCATCCAAGGAAGAGAACAACTTTCTACCAAACAAAGTATCTAGGACATGATCAATAAATGGTAGTGGGAAATGGTCATTTTGAATGGCTTTGTTTAGCTCCCTATAGTCCACACAAGCTCTTCAATTTCCATTTTTCTTAGGGACAATAAAAGGTTTAGATACTCAATGGCTATTGGAAATAAGATAGATGAAATTTAATTTAAGTGGTTTTAAAGTTCCTCCCTGACAACACTCTTTAATGCTAGATTCGTTCTACGTTGAGGTTGTCGAATATGCCAAGATATTTTCTTTTAGTAGATATGATGAGTGCACAAAGTAGGATGGATAACCTTCATGTATTTATAATCCCATGCGAAGGATTTTTTATTCTTTCTTTGTAACTATACTAATGTTATTTTTGTATTGGGGATAAATTAGCATTAATATTTAAGACCTTCCTAACCTTTATTTCCAATGTAACACTGTTAAGACTAGGGGTCGTAGGTATTTCTTCTATATTGGGATCATCAAGAGTTTCTTCCTCATTGGATTTGTTTATCATAGAAATTAACACCCAACATGTTGATGGTGTAACAACAAAAGGGTCATTAATAAAGTTGTTAATAATATCATCTTTAGTATCATTTTTTAAAATCAAAATATTTTCCTATAGTGAGCAGTAGACGTGTATCAACTTCTTTTAATTCAAAATCAGGCCATAAAGGATTCCCACATTCTAAAATCAATTTAGCTAGAGGGTAAACAACAATATCCTTGGTAGTGTCACCATCATGGATGGTCATGAACCTAGATCTACATCCAATAAAATAATTTGCAGTGGTCATCCATGGCTTGCCTAAAATTAGAGGATGTCGCACTATGCATGTCTTAGGTTGTATCACCGAAAAATCTACTAGGTACTATCAATAATCTTCTAAAATAATAGCATCCTCTAATATTCCTTTAGGTTTGATCTTAGACCTGTCTACTAATTCTAAAACATTAGGAGTTGGTATCAAGTTGATAAGCCCAGTAGTTCAATGTTTCCCTTGGTTATTATGTTGATTGTTTCTCCTAATTCAATTAAGGTATTTGGAGGAATTGTTGCTCTAATATGAACAACTATTTTTTGGTTCTCGGGATCTTCATATTTAGTAGGTCTATTATCCCCTGACATTAATTATGATAATTTTCCAATTACATGTACATTATGGGGATCTGGAGGTTTTCTACTTAGATTTTTGACACATAAGTTTTTAATTATTTTAGCATAAATTGGAACATATCAAATTGATTAAAGTAAAGAAATCCAGACATTCAATTTCTTTAACTCCTTTATGAATTCATATTCAAGCTAAGGAGTTTTCTTAACTTTAGGTAATCTTTCAGGATAAGAAGGATGAAATGAAGTCTCACTACTAGTAGCTAGTACAAGTCTTGCAACAAGGGAAACTTCAACTATTATAGTAACATCAGAGTTATTACCAATTGTTATAATGATGTTAGCAGTAGCACTAGTTGTTATAACTTCATGGTTATATCAACTATTTTGGTAGTAGTGGTAGCATCATCTAATACAACTTATTGTTTTTCTAAATATCCTTGAATTGTGTTTTCTTCTCCTAGTGATTTTTCTTCCTCATTTTCTATGATAACACTAGAAACAATGGAATTTACTATCCTTCCTTATTGTAATTGTATTTCATTGCATTCCACATGTGAGATACAATAAGTAGGGAGAATTGGCATTTAAGCTTGTTGCACTTCCTTATTATTAGGGTTAGGATAGGTTGTAAAGGTAAATGAGGACATAATGGAGGACCACTCATAGGTACATTTCAGGGAAGTTGTAATTGTTATTTCTACATTGGGATATGAACAAGCATTTGGTTATGGAAGTAAGTCCCTTTTCATGGCTAAGGTCATGAAAGAGAAGGCCATTAAGGATAGTTTGTAGGGCATTGGACCAGAGGGGGATTAAGAGGCTGCCATTGAGATATTAGTTATTGCATTTGTTGGGGAATGTCTTGAGGACTATACATACCAAACCAAGAATTAAAAGGTGAAATGGGTTGTTCATTGATAACTAATGGCCTAGATTTCCAAGGATTATTATTTAGAGTAAAATATGATGCTTCAACATCCTCCCCTATCTCCTTATAAATTAATTTTAATCCAGGTAATGAGGGGAATTGTTTTATAGAATTATCATTTTCACATATGTTGTAGCTATTAAGTGGGGATTCCCTCAGAGGATTCATCTTCTTGCACCGAGAGAGAAACATAGACAAATATTATTATACTTCCATATGTTTATTATTTGTTTCCAACACATTGAGCTAAGAGGAAAATGAGCTCATAATGTCATTTTTTAAATTCTCCACTAGGTTTCCAATTTCTATTTATGTTGCCCCATTATTGGATGACTTTAGGATCTTGGTAAAAGCATCATATGGCATGGACTGGTTTCTTTTTTATCGTCTATCATTCCTTCTAAAAGGTTAAACAATTTCATCATAAGGTTCCTTGGATATATTTTTTCTTTCCCCAAAATATTTAGCATGTCAAGGAAGCCATCTCGCATCCTTCTAATCAAAATTGTTTTAACTATTTCCTTGTCCATATTACTATGCTAAGATCATGACAAATTATACTGAAGGAAATCAACATAGTATTCCATGTTTTCATCTTGTGTATGAGTGATATTGAATAGTTCTTCCCTCTAGTTTATTGAATGACAAAAAGCCTTATAATTTCCTAAAATTGTCGTCTTCATCCCATCCTAGGAGGTAATGGATGCCCCACCTTTCCCATAAACCATCTAAGTGCATCTCCCTATAATGTAGTTTGAAATAACTTTAGGTTATGTTCATCAGTGGTGTAACCATAATTCCTATCAAGGAAGTTGAATTAAAAGAGAAATATATTTAGGTCTTTTGTAATTATACCTTGAAATGCAAGAACTGTAGGTAAAGGGATTATCTTCATTAGGTTTGTCCCTAGAGATTTCTAGTGGGGATCAAAGGCGGTAATTAAGATACCTGTCATTTTGTTTGTCCATTAAGGGAGTTTTGAGGTCTAAAATGGGCCTCCTAAGGAAATTATAAAATAATAGTGGAAATAATTAAATAAGATAAGATTACATCATCAAATTTTAGAGGGAGAAAAGAAAAATATTTTTCGACTAGTATTTTGAACTTATCTCCCTATTGGTTTACTCAAATTTTAAGCGGAAACACTCATTGGATGAATAATTTGATTCCTCATCCAAGGAGTAGCATGTTGCATACTTTCTATGGACCCCACTACATGAAAAATTAGAAATACATGAAACACATGATTGTAATCACGTTTTTTTCATGTTACTTCTCCATTTTTGTGTAAAAGAGTCCATAGAAAGTATACAACATAGGTACTCCTTGGATGAGGAATTAAATTTTTCATCCAACGAGTACTCGTAGTCAAATTTGAGTAAAAACCTTAGGGGAGATAAGTTTTAAAATATGAGTTGAAAAGAGTAGTTTTTATTATTTTATTATTTTTTAATCTTTTTTCTTTTTTACTCCAAAAATGGTGAATCATCCCCCATGGTTGACATTATCATCTTGAATCATATTGGTTATTATAAAGTTTATTTTGGTTGTACAATTTTCTTAGGAGGCCCATTTTTAGACCTCAAAATTACCCTATTGCTAAAATATTGATGGGTTTTTACAACTATTACAAGTGGTTCCCCTAGTGGAAGAGATTAATCACTTTTTGGTGATGAAGATTTCCTAGGTTGTTCAAATTGTTTAGGTTTCCCAGGTGGTTCTAATGATTTCACAATACCTTCTATAATAGTCTTCTTCACTGGTTGTTCACAACACTAACTAAATCTAGAATGTATTGATCAAGTGGTCATTCTTCTTGACTTCATTCTAAATCACATTCCTTTGTATCCCCTTTTCCTTCTACCAAACCTTGATATCATTCCCTCACTGATACAGATAGGCTAGAAACTCTAGGGCTTGTATCTGAGATGAAAGATTCATAAAATTCCACTTCCCTTATATGTGTACCCAACGTAGATTACTCATGGGAGGTTGGCCTCTGTTGAGAAGCTTTACTTGATCTTTTCTTCTTAGCTGCTACTCCCAAAGTAAATGATTCGACTTCATATTTGAGATTATCTATTATATATATGTTACTCTTCCCAAGTCTTGATTCTTCTTCTTTCCTCCTCATCCTTTTATACCTACACAATTTGTTTATTTGGGGGCACTATATTTTTCTACCTCACTATTCATGTGATGCAATCCTATATTCCTTGACTCCTAACAAGGTTGAGCACACTTCAGTATGTCGAAGCAATGTGTTGGTTCTTATCTCTCATCTTAGCTCTTGGAAACCTTAGAGTCGTGAAAAAAATTATCACACTTTTAATAAATGCATGTAGATCAGCTAGTTACACATATGCACCTATAATAGCCTCCCTAGAAATGATGCCATAATGTTGGGCATATCAATTATCATTTTAATTCATAATAACCAATCCAACTCACACGAAAATTGTCAATATGGGTAGGCTTTTTATTTCAAGGCTACCATGCAAATTATATGTAGGAATAGATGGAAACTAGCACTAATCAAATATCAAAACCAATAATTGTATTAATTATCACGAATCAAAGCACACTTTTTTTCACACCCCAAACCTTGCTCACACTTGCAGAAAGAAAATACGCATAGTTACAAAATAAATCACACTTTGTCACCTGATCACACTTATTCAAAAGGAACAACACTCCTGGAAACCATTTAACAATCAAAAAATTGTTGAAACACCCATTCAGTAAAATAAACAAACCAAAGAGCTATAACAGTAATCAAATAACTATCACACAAATGAAGGGACTGGTCTATGACCTATGTTGTTACACAATAATAGAGGTTATAATTTTGCAACTACTTGAACAAGATGTGTAGCAGTAATTGTAAATCACTCATGAATTATAATTGAGAGAAAATAAATACAAAATTGTAATATCTCTCTTAAAAATGATGACTACTAAGGAGGGCCCTTCCCCCTTAGCATGGTTTGATGATTTACACAACATGCAAGCTAATCAGGAGAAAGATATGGAGGCATAAATGGTAGAGATTTGTATTAGTCAAAATTTGTAGTACTGGATGACAATGTTGGTACTCCCTCCTCTGATCTCTATATGTGGATGCATTGTGGGAAGTACATTCTTTTAAAATTTCAAAGTACATTCCTATTTTTGAAAAGAAAATCATCAAGAGAATCTCTCGATTCTCATGTGATCCAAATCAAGTATACAATAATTGTCTTATAACAAATTATCCTAGTTGAAATAGAGCTGTAACAAATTTTCTAAATTACAATGATTTATCAATTGGGAATCCTAATTATTTTAATTAAGTGAGTTACACTATCCATGAATGTCTCCTTTTAAAGGCCGAGATGGCTCTAACTGGGCATTTATCGAAGTCAACCTTTGTTACTAACCATAGGAGAAGAGAGTATCCAAAATAAGCCCAATGGATATCAACAACATCGATAAAGTCTTTTTTTTTATCCTTGGTGAGGAAAAACCAGGGAGATATTATCATATAATGGAATCTCAACAAGCCACGCAACCTTAAATAACCCTTCATCAATTCATTAATAAAATAGCCTAAAGAAGTTAGATTTTATGTCAAATTATAAGTAAAACTAGATAATAAGGATGACATACAAAAAGTAAAAATACTCTAGTCAATCATGGTTGTCAAAGTGATAAGGAATGGCTTTAAGAGCTAACATAGTAATAAAAGGTAGGGAAAATAGGTGTAGAAAGATGAAAATTTTTCATCCAAGCAATGACCACCACTGAGTACTTGCCTTAAGGATGATAATCCACTCAATGAGTTGGAAATAAGGATGGACCTATATGAAAATAATGTGTTGATAATTATAAGCACCGTTGAGAGATTCCCTTAGGGCTGAGAAACACTCAATGAGTTGGATTTAAAGGTGGAGCTAGCTAAACACTGTGTGGAATAGTATAACTACCATTGAGTGTTTTCCCTGGGGTTGATAAAAACTCAATGAGCTAGATTTAAATATGGAATTGGTTGAAGGCTATGTGGAGCTTATTTGTTAAAGAACAAACTAAATATCACATGGAGTTATGGAGTGCATACACCATTGAGTGTTTCCTTATGGCTAAGAAACCACGGAGTTCTTGTCAAGCCAAGAAAGAAAAAAGTAACTAAAGAGAATAAATATTCAATTACTCAAAATACATCAGGTTGAATATAAGGAAAACAGCATCAGATTAATGATATTAAAGTGTGTAGTAGCATGATGGAGTTGAAGAATTCAGGAATTAGGCCATCATGGTGACATTGAAACCCTTTGATATACATTAATTGCCATGAATTCATATGCCATGAAACATTTATTGTGTTATTAACCCAATGAGGAGGGATGCCTTAGTTGGGAGAATTATTATTGTTTGAAGAAGCCTTTCCAAGGGATGGATCACCCAAGAGATCTAGGAAGTAGAGAATGATATGCCTAAACTTGGAAGGTGAGTGACTGCATACTGCCTGGGATCATGTAATGGGTGTATCCTAAGAAGAAATTAGTTGAATTTCTTTTTTGAGTGACCAACAATGGCTGTAAATGACCATTGAGGGTATTGAATTGCATGGATGGACATTGGAGGTGGGTCATGCTCCAGAATGAAGTAATCAAGAAGAACAAGGTGAATTGGAAGAACTTTTGACAAGATGAAACCACTTGGGAAATGGCTAATAAGATGAAAGTATTATATCCATTTTGTTTGCTAAATAAGAAAATGTAATAGTAAAGTGTATTTCTTTATATAATTCTCACTAAAAATTATATGTTCGGGAATACGAAACTGAAGACGATGTTCCTCTAAGGGGGTGGGGTTAGTGACAACTATTTTTTCACCCCTCATGTAAATGGGATTATGTGAACTATTTGATAAATTGATGTAATTGACTATTATAGTTTGAAAATGACTAGGATGGGAAAGGACATTGATTCATAGATGTGAGGATGAGTAGTTTCTTGGGAAACTAACAAACTCAAAATTCTACATTTATTTTCCACCTATATTCTCGTTCAATTAATAACAAGCTGGTATAGGAATTCCAAAATGGAGTATGGGCTCTTGAGAAAGGATGAGGCCATATTTATCTCATGGAATGTATTGGCATGCTCAACACATAAGAGGAAATGGAAAGAAATATCAATGGAATGGAATGAGAGGATACATTCATATGAAAAAAGGAAACGATTACCTAGAAGGGAACATAACACATGCATGCAGGGGAGATTCACTTAGTTGCATAAGAACTAGTGGCGAATTCTACTATAAAATCAAGGAAAAGACTTAGGAGAAATAAAAAAAATGTCTATGAATTGGTTTAAGGGCACATAGGTGTGCACAGGTGAAGGAAAAGGAAACAATTGGTTGTTTAGTAGGAGAAGTTATAGTGGGTTCAGAAAATTCTTGTTGGGTTTGTAGGCGGAACCATTATGTGATCTATGAAATTCTTTGTGGTTTGGTTGAATGGTTCATGTACATTTCCCTTGAGAATTTCAATCCTCATGGTATGAATATATCTTGGGAGTGGTCAGATACAAGAAATAATTGTAGTGCAACTAGCCTATGGTTGGGTGGAGAGTTGAAGTCCCTCCCTTAGTTTCCAGTCATTTAGACATTAATAAGATAAGTATTTATTCCTATGTATATGGTTCCATGCATGAATAATGCATAATTATGAAATATCTATGTAAGAAGTTCTAATTTGTTATATTTATTGTTGACAAAATAATTTGTGTACCCATGGTAGATATGTGCTTCCTAAACTATGTGGTTGTAGTATTATCAATTTATTTGCATGATTCTGAATATGTTTATGAGGGATGGTTTGGAAACCATAATTAACTAACCTATTATTTCATATGTTTCAACATTTTATTTATTCCTACATTGGGTGGCTCACTATTATAACCTTACTTGTGGGTCATCACTTTAGTAGCTCAGATTATGTATTGATTGTATGGATTAGTTCTACCTTGGGAATATTACTGAGACATATGTTTAATTATAGTTATTTGTTGATTTATATGCCTTCATGATCATGATGAAGTTACATACCTATGTTCTTATATTATCCTATCATAGAGTTACTGCATTAATGTGCATAGTTATTTATATGCCTCAGCTAACAAGTTATGGCATTAGATTTTTGTAGTGTACCATGTTGAAAATATCATGGTTCAATACTTTGTTGAAGGCTGCAGACACTATTTGAGAGGAGGAATTAGTCAAATGCCTGGAATGATTTATATGTGTATTTCTTATGGATCTGGGGGATTGTAGATCCCTTGTTGCCCATATTCTTTTGAGTTGTAGAATTAATGATATTCTTATATTTGGTTATTGACATGAGAAGCTAGTTGTTAACATTTGTGGTTGCATTATATGATGTTCATGAATATCTTAAATAATTATTTCTTAAAGTTCATTGAAGGTATGTGGTTAATACTATCGATGAAGGTTATATAAACCTAGTAAGTAGTTGTAGCTTGTGTAATCCCATGGCTATATACTATAACTCCCAAGGATTGTTTGTGTCTTGGGATTGATGAGATACTAGTTAAGTGCTATGGATGGCTTGTTGGAGGTTTAACAAGAAAATTCATTTCATATCATTGCTTATTTGACTCTTTAATCATGGCTCAATGGAGGAGGGAATGTATTGTATGTATGTGTGTGTGTGTAAGAGGACTTAATGGTTCTTGGTGAAATCATTAGGAGAATAATTCAGTTGTTGGTATATGTTTACCATGAAGTCTATTTTATGGTATTTGTGAGCTCTATGGAAGTTGGAGGCACATAGGCATTGTTAATTCCCTTATCGTTGTTGCATTTGATTCCTAGAATGATTGTGCTGACATGAAATCTTTAATCCAGTTGCAATAATGGGGTTAAGTCTTGCTTGGGATAGATATAGGCTTAGAAAAGTCATTGAAGTCTTTAAGAACTCCAAATATGAGTGACAAATTGTTGATTTTGTATTTGGGTTCGTTGAGCCTTGATAATTTATAAAAGAATTTGGAAAACACAAAGTAAATTCTAGATTACCTTAATCGCAGATTAATCATTGTTAGGTTTCTTAATTGTTGGGTTTATTAGGTGGATTAAGAATTAATGGGGGATTTGTGCTTAATATTGTGTCATGCCCCATTTTCGAGAAAAAAACATTGTTTAAGTGGTGCTAAAAATGGAGAGCACGTGACAAAGTGAGTTTCTATCAAATGTTGGAGAGAATTTATGACATGCACATGCTATTTGGGTAGGAGTTCCCATCTCGCCTAACTACCATGGTGCTAGGAACATTGATGTGGATGTATGGTGGAAGAGTTAAGCATGGGACCACTGATATTTTTATGACTTACAATGAATGATTTATGCCAAGACCATAACTGATTGGGTCCACGAGATCGTTGATGTGGCAAGGCAACTGATATGGAGTGTTGTTAGCGTGACACTTGGTAGGTGAAAAAGGCCTTTTTAGTTAGAAAAGTGGGATGGAATTGGGTGGTACATGGCACCTTCTATGGATAACATGTGAAAAAGTGACATCGGTTTCACATGACCTATGTGGTTAGTTTGGGAAGATTGATGGCGCAATGTCAAAATTGGCATCAGCTAATGGAGAAATAGCACCAATAGTTATTGTAGTGTTCTAGGGGAAAAATTGGTAACACTTAATAGAAGGTGCATAATGGAAATATTCTAATCAAGGAACATGTTAGAGTTGATAGGAGGCACTATGGAAGTATGCTAATTAATTAACATGACCCACGCCTTCCATTTGGTGTCTAGTCCTATTGCACCCTTCCTGGGTTTGAGTACAATGGTGTTGGTGCATTGATGAGAGCAGGAGCATGTTGATGTGGTGTGTGATGTGGTAGCACCATGTATGCCACTTTGCATTCCATGTGACAGTCTTGCTAATGTTTCAAGGTAGTGTATATGGATAATCTTTCTATGGCCAAAAACATTTATCCGAGTAATGAATCGAGATAAAATTTATATTGTTGCAAAGTCCTCAATGAGCTTGATCAAATGTTGGTATCATAATTTGATTCCAATAAAATTTCAAATTCAGTACTTTTATAACCCCATTTTCATCATGAGGCCATGGAGGTCAGGTAAATTGAAAGGAACAACTCCCATTCAACATGGATTATCCAAGGGGGTTGGAGGGAGCGTTACAACCTCTACCTGGGGTAAATGAAGGACAACAATTAATTTTCCCAAAGGCCATGCACCTATTCTTATTTGTAATGAGTAGATTAACTTTTCCATGAGATGCAAATATTATGACACACTAGAATCAAGTTCTATCTTTAAGGATTAAGTCATCCCCACTACACCCAATGGACCTCTCATGCTAGATAATCCTTTGAATCCAATTTTTCTCCCACCTAAATTTGTTCTTTGAAATTCAACACAAAACTCTAATGTGCAAGATGCCCAATACTGTAGTGTTATTGAGCATTTATCCCAAGCATCTTATGCCTTGTCTATTATAGAGGTTTTGCAAAGTTTTCCTATGTAACACAAAGCCTTGTTGACTACTAGCAAAGAGTTTTATCCCTTGGACTAGATTTCAATCACGTTTGATGTTGATGCCCCTTGCTTTAGACTCTCCCATTAGGTCATCTTCTAGACCTTGGTGTCTGGTTTTAGTTCTGATGTGCAATGAATACTTATGGATGAAGGACCTTCCACCTATGTTATTTCCATGTCATGCTAGAAATATCTTGGTTGTCCAAAACTCATCAATTAAAGTGTAATGCTTCAAGATTTCTATAGACATACACTTGTGCATTAGGGAATTCTTCCTTCATTTTCCATTGAGCTAGGGGGGGAAATCATCACCATAGATGTTAATTTGTCTAAGCCCCATTGGACTATAACTTGATCCTTGGTATTAGCTAGTTTATGCCATGACTATTGTCACATCATCGGTATTTTATGTGCTTCACTTTCCTCCTCGAGGAAAGATTATCATGATCAATCAACTTGAGTATTATTTTTCGATGACCAAGCATACCATTATGGGAAATATTATGCCATTTGTTGGAGATAACCATCCAATGTGTGAGAGTGTTGATGTGGGATTGTTTAAAATCCCAATGCATATAGTTTTTTCCCTATAGAACCCACTTGATGTTCCATCTATTTATGTCTCTCATGTGCATATGATATCTTCCATCACCAGTGGCTCCAATTGGTCACTCACCCTTGGGTGGTGCCTTATCCTTTCGATGTAGAATTGTATGGTGTGAATTTTTCAACTATAGCGAAAGATATTACCTCTCTAATGGTCCCATAAACACCTCCTAACATTGGTCAAAAATTCCATTTCAATATGGAATCCGATTAGGAATTTTTTTCCCATACAAGCTATCACTCTACCTATTCCATTTGACTTGCTCAAAGATGAGTCTCCTTCTTAGAAAGTAATCTTGGATGTCATGGATCCACTTGATAATCCAAAATAGACCATGCCTTTTTATGCCTCTATTCTCTTTGAGTCATGTAGAGATTGGAAAACTAAATCTTAAATAAGGTCAAGGAGCATCTTCTCGACCAAGCATGGAATTGCAACACTTGGACGAAGTCAAATATTTGGTTTTTGATATTTAAATTGCCAATGACTCATCAAAATCACGCCATCCTATTAATGAGAATCTTATATCCCCTTTATGTTTTGATAGTACTTATCATGGAGTTGTACTAGCTCACTAGATTTCTCATTTTTTTTGTCCTTAGGTGTATATTAATAATGATATGGTTCTATGTTTTCCCTTGGTTTATCAACCATTAGGAATTAGGAAACTTAACTCTCTATGGTCTGGACCCATAATGGTGCACCATATGGTACCCACAACAACCCATGACTTCATATACGAGAATCCTTAGCCTATGACTGGTAATGGGCATAAGTTGATGTGAGTTACTAGAGTACGTTGCAATTTATACATATTTATTTTAGTTTTCATTTGGTTTTTAATGCGATAATTTTATTTAATACATCATATAAGCCACAAATCCAAAACAAAATTATAAAACACCAAAAATACAAAATATATGGTCCTATTTTTACCTGTTCCATGTTCTATTTCTTTCATTATGTATTGTAACCATGACTCTAGCCTTTATGGATAGTTTTTATAAGATAAGGTGTCATTTTTATTGTGACATCTACTGGATGTTAGGTGCGTTACTTTTTAACATTGCATGTAGGGATATTCCTTTCCCTATAATGATTGTTGCATTGTTGACTATAATCTCCATCTTCATTGCGCCTTAGGTTTGACCCAACAATTTACGACATTTGTCACTCTACAGTTACAAGTTGTGGTATGTATAGTAGAGTGTTCCTTCTCATTGGTGACCTAGTTTAGCACCTCATTTCCATGTTGGTATTTATGCTACATTATTCTATGACCTTTCAATCACTCTTCTTGATCCACTATGACTCAGAATCTAAGCCCCATCTTCCTCTTCTTGTTAATTCTTGAAAATATCCTCGAAGGATTCTATCAATACTTTTTACCTTGTGATTGCTAGAACATTTGGCCTCTCTTATGCATGTTCATATTCCTTTGTATTTTCTCATCATCAAAATCACACTACCTTTAGCCTGTTCATTTACTTTTACTTGGTATTCTATGTTTCTTGGAGGGACCATTATGATGAGTGGTTTTCCTCACTAGATTTTTTTCTCTTCTCTACTTGGGGTGGTTCTGCCAGCTTAGAAATAGGTGCTACTAATTATATCATTGTTTCCTTTAAGACAATGTTCCATAGTGTCCTTCTCATGCTCATTAAAAGTTGACGGGTATCGAGCATCCTTTTATCTCTTTTTTGGGTTTGTTAGAACCTCACCAAATTAAACATTCTATCAAGCACACTACCATCTCTTCTTTGAGCTCATTAATCCATGAAGTAGACACCTAATCAAGTATCCATTTATCTCTTTTTTAGTCTCATTAAAATTGAGCAAGAATGAGATTATCAATCTTGCATGTCTTCTATTTTATGCTCACTAAACTATTATGTATATCCCAATAAATACAAAGAGAAAAAGTGAGGGAGGAGAGGGGTAACCACTTTTATCCATTATATTAGTCAAAATAGGAGTGTCAATCAAGTTTCCTTTGAACACATAACCTATTTGTGTCATTCCTAATTGTCATACCATATATGTGTACATTTACCCCTGTGCCTAGTTACTCCTCTAGCCACTATGGAGTGTGTTTCAATACCCCCTGTGTTGTTGCACTAGATCATGTGGTGCATATTGGGCCTTAAATATTCCCATGTTTTCATCATACAATACCATCATTTATAACCTATATTCATGTACTTTTAACCCATTTCATACCATAATTCCATAACTTGATGCCAAATACATATCTTACACTCTATCATTGGTTATCATTAGTTTTCCTAAATCTTCTATGATTAAATATAATTTTCCATGATTTTTTAATGACCATTTTGCTAAGTTCCTTTGTCGCAGGGTTCCATCGTTGAAATTCTTCAGAAGTCAGTTAAACTAGCTACAAGGTTGAGTACATAATGAAATTGATGTAGGTGAAAATATCAAGTTTGTGATCAAATGGTATAGAATATCGATATTCTCATACTAGCATTGTGCTCAAAACACCCTCTTTCACATAACCCAAAAATCATTCGGAAAAAATCATCACCAAAAGGAAGTTAAGGTCAAAATAATCTTAAGTACAGAATCATTGAATGACTCGGTTTCGGGTCTGAACAAGTCTAAACAATTCGTGTTTTGTTATAAATGTTTTTGTAGCCACGTGAAGGATGGGGGTTGAAGATATATAAGCAAAAATCATCCAGCTAGCCACCCACCTCAACCAATCAACCAGTCAAGGATTGCCTTCTCCAAGATTGCCAAGAATCTCTTGTGCAGATTAGGTAAATTAGCCATCGAGAATCTATCTAGCTTCAACGGGAAGATTACACAGATCCTCTGAAGTAATTAGATAAACAATTGATATTATATTTTAGAGGGATAGGCTCTATATAAAATCTAATGCTCTCTACATGTATGAGGGTGGTAGTAAAGCAGGAGGGAAACAATAGGAGCAACAACAATAGAACCGTGATGTACTTGCTCTAAACCATTAATACATAAGGTTGATTCAGAATTTGAATCATCTATGATTATTATGGTTTTCTTTACTTTTTAATAGTATTAGATTAATTTATACTTGTTCCAGGCAAGGGCCCACCACACCCTATAAATAATTTCTACAGTTAATATAGATAATAGGAATTACATTTAATCGATAGTTAGAAGTGTGAATGTTGCTTAAGAAACTTACTACTTAGATCTCAGAATCATTATCTTCATTTTTTACTTAAAATCTCTGTATATTTCATAGATCTAAACTGAATGCGATAGATCGCATTCCTCAATCATCGAAAAAACATCAAGGATTGTATTGATTTATGCTTTCTAATGCATGAATGGTTTCTTTAATATGATTTCATAGCATAGAATGTTTGATAGTATCCTTAATATGGAAACATACAGGGGTTAATTACCATATCATAAGATTAACAAAGATTTTCGTTTTATGCTCTATTGTTTTCTATTCAAGACTGAGTTTTGTAGCATCATGTTGATATGAAGAATGCTAAGGAGTAGCTAGATGAGATATTGGTGACAATGGTTATCGATTGAGTTTGTAGCTTAGATTTGAGACCTAGTATAATCATAATAAGATTGGATTGAAAATTGTAAGATAATTCTCTTCTGTAGGAATGATTTTCTGTGTTTATCTGTAGTAGTTTTAAATTAGAATAAGCTTTGATCATTGAGTCTTTTAATTTCAGTGTGTTAATTTAGGCAGCATATAAATATTAATTTGAAACTATCATTTTGAAGCTTTGTAGGTGTGAAATAAATAGGATTAATAGATAAGTTTAAATGCTTATTGATTTGTGAGATCCGGAATTTAGATTTAGTGTGCATGCTTTTAGAATAGGATTCTTTGTTTTCTATTAGCAACAAAGTGTGTTAATGAATTCTTCTTTCATTAAGCATAGTTTTAATTCTGTAATTAACTTCCCATCATTTCATAGTTAACATGGCAATGTGATTTAATTGTCAAAAGGAATAGTGTTTGGAAATAATTTGTTTTAGTTCTGCATTGTAGAAAGTCTTTCTTAGTCGCAATTTTCTTTCTAAAAAAAGTGATTGAATAGAGTTAAAATAAATTTTGTAGGGTATGACGAGTGAGTCCTTTAATATTTATTGGGTGGGAATTTAGTCCTTTAGGTTATAAAACAAGTGTGATCATTTTGATAATATTTTAGGCTAGTCTCTTGTTTTCTTTTCTAATGAGTGAGTTTTTAATTAGTGATCAAAGTAGAGTACTGAATGATGTTTAAGTAATTATTTTGATAAACTTCTTTGGGTTGGTTTGTCTGATTAGAGGTAGATTGAATGATTATGTACTTAGATAGTAATTTGATTTCATATCCTAGGTTAGGTTAGATTCTCTGATCCTACGTTACCTGCGCTTATGCGTCTAAGTCTTACAACCTCGGATTGATAATTTAATGTTCGAATTATTACACATATAATTTCCCTAATAGTTTTGGCGTCATTTCCAGGGAGGTGCTAAAGGGATCAGAGCATAGTTTCTTTCACGAGTTTTCGTGTGATCTTAGTTGCAATGAAATCAGAGGGCATGTTAACACCCAGGTTGTTCTCTTTGACTCCTAAGAGAATACGGCCGGGGTAACCACTAACCAATCTTTGGGCTACAACTTCTAGCCCAACTGCAGTCAGAGAGGGCTCTCTCTATTAGTTTTGTCACTGCTTTCAGTGAAGGTCTTAGGCTAGTT